>OX451218.1:125514569-125632747 GCA_949628195.1 Phasia obesa
CGTTTTTTAATAATTAATTTTTATTGAGGTAAAAAGTTTAATTAGTTTAGATTGAAAAATTTTACTGCTACAGTTTTTTGAAAAAAATTATAGCAGTTATTAATAGTTGCTGTAATGGTGTTACCACGCCCTCTGTTACTATACACCCTATTTTTAATTTGTAAAAGTACACTTCTAACAAGCCTTCTTAATAATAAGTTCGAAGATTCCAAATCTTTTTTATAAAAATTTATAAATTTATTTTTAATTTCAATTTACATTTAATTTTTTTTTTTATTCAATTAAATATTATAGAACTATTTTTATTTCCCAACAATGCTACTGACAATGTGTGGCGAAATATTGAAAATAAAATATTTAAAAAAATTTTGAAAAGAAGACACCTAAAGCTTAAAAAACATAATTTTAAAATTTTTAAAAAGGTCAAAAATTACTAAAATTATTTAAAAGATATAACTGTTAAATTTACATGGGCTGTGCCATACTTAAACATAACATTTCCAAAGACTCACTCTAGTGATTAGTGAAATCGTCCTGGCTCAAAATTACATTTTTAAAGTTTTAATTTTGAAAGCCTATGCTGTGCAGTCCATTTCGCTGTTTCGTATACTTTTAGTGGTAAATGGGTACATTGGACTCTTTAACACAGTTATCTCTGACAAAATATTCAAAATAAAATCATCTAGAAATCGATTTGGAACAAGTTTTTCATTACGTTTGGCGGACCCTGCCAATAAAAACAACATCTGACTCAATATTAGAATACTAAACATAAAAATCATTCTAAGAATATTTTTTTTACTTTAATTTAGCAAACAATTATTTTTCGATATGATTTTTATATTTAGTACTCTAATATTGAGTCACATGTTGTTTTTATTAGCAGGGTCCGGCAAAATGAATAGGATCCAATACTCAAGAAAATGATTTGATAAAAACTTGTTTATAGATTTGTATTAAAAAGGCCGAAATGCTTCAAAAAGCAACGTTGCAAGGCTGTGCAGAAAATAATTGATTTTGTAAAACTTATGTATTAATTAATTTTTGTAGGAAATATCGGACCTTAGGTTAAAAAAATTTTCTGGTGGCCACGGCCACAACCCGGCGAATATAATACGATATAGCAGTGTAGAGGAGGGTTGGGAGTATAAACTAGTGACCTGGTTTAAACTCAAGGAGTTATGCTCTATTAGGTCGGAGATTTTAAAGCAATATGGACCTTTTTGAAAGATAAAAAGACTTTTTTAGGAACTAATAGCTTGTAAGTTATATAATTATAAAAAATTTATTTTGTAACAAAATCTAGTAAAACGAAAAGATTATAGGCATTTAAAAATTAAAATTTTGTAATTTTTTTTTTTAATTTTAGCAAAATACAGAAAAAGTCCATTTTAGACCACCATGTTATCTGTGATAATGCCGAAACAAAGCCATATTATTTTGGATTCCGAGGTACTCTTGCATTTACTTTCAAATGAATTAAATACGAATAACTTTGAAATGGGTAATATTAGTAATATATTAGTCAAGTGCGAGTTAGACTCACACACGTAGGGTTCCGTATTATGTTTAGTACAACTTTAAAAATTCAAGTTGTTAATTTTTTCATGTCTTATGAGTCACCATTTAATTTTAAAATTAAAGTCATAATTGCATCACTGTTGGAACACCCTTTAAATTTTAGCAATTTTTATTATAGCGGCCATGGTAATACATTATCTATAAAAATATAAATGCGCCTATTGCGGTTCAAAAAATAAGGTAATATACGTGAAAAACATATCACTGATGGAACGGTCATGGCAACACATCTTCTATACAAATTGGAAGAGTCTACCTATTACGTTTTAAAAAATATGTCGTTATACATGCAAAAAATTAGTCAATGTTTATGCAAATCACGTCACTGTCGGCACACCCTTTAATTTTTACTATTTGTTATAGTGGCCATAGTAATACGCATCCCGTAAAAACTTCAAGAGTCTACCTATTATCGTTTAAAACTTAGGCCATATACATACATGCAAATTACGTCACTATCGGAACATCCTTTAATTTTTTGGTTTAATATTGTATACTTTCTTATAACGTTAACATAGATTAAATTACTGTCTGCAAATTTTAAGTGGTTGCCTCCAATAGCTCAAGAAATAAAGACGTAAAGGAAAATAACACGTCACTTTAGGAACACCCTATAAGTTTTAGTATTTATTGCTATAGTTACACATCTTCTGTGAAAATTTCAAGAGTGTACCTATTATGGTTCAAAACTTAGGGCTTATACATGCAAATCACACCACTATCGGAACACCCTTTAATTTTTAAGTTTATTTTTTAGACTTACAAATACTAAAACTCATAGGGTGTTCCGATAGAGAGGTGTTATTTACGAATATGTGCTTTTTTCTTCAATTGTAGGAAGAATACACTAAAAATATGCAAACAGTAATTAAAACTTAGTACGCATCTGTAAAAAACCTTTTTTAGCATGTTTTATTACTTCACTTTCATAATAAAATTATATCTTAGCAGTCGACTTTTACATTTTATTGCAAAAATTAAATTAATTGTTAAAGACAAAAGTCACCTACAAACCAGAAAAACACGCTTATAAAAAATCCAAAACAATCAAAAGTTATGGATTTTGACCCTCTTCTCATAAAATGGTCCACTGTGTAGCGGTTCATAGTGTAACTTATAAACACTACAAAATGCTGTGACATGCTTAAAAGAGTTCGTAAAAGTGGGGTGAATTTGTTAAATGAATTTTTTTTAGTAATGAGTCTTATTTACGGATTTGAAAACAATCATCGTTTTTTCCATTTAAAGACTATAAACTCCTAGACAGATTTACCAATAAAAATGCATCCACAAAAGGTAACTCTTTATTAGTCTACAGGCGTAATTGGGTTATGCTCTCTTAAAATTATACGGAAAATTCTGTTATGATCTATGCTCTCGTATATGATATTGAACTTTTTGTGGGATATATTGACATCAAGGCTATAATTTCACGTTACCACCTGCCAAAAATTATCGAAAAATTTCGCAACTCTGCTTGCGTCATTAATAATAGTCTCCTAATGTATGAGGCTAAACGCTAAATGATTGCAGAACTGATTTCAATGAACATTATGGCATATGAGTCATATATTGAAGGCTTTTCTTTTCTCTAATCGTCAATGAGAAAACCAAGATTTTTGTAAAAAGGAAACCTTATAACCTAACAGTATAGAGTCTGGAAATTGTAAAGTATTAGAGATATACCATGGGAAGAACTTAAAGAAAAAGTAATTCTAAAAACCTTTTAAAACTTTAGGATAACCACATAATTTCCTGCGGAGTTAAGTCTAAATATATATCGTTTCACTTTACTATTTCTGTTGTATATATAAAGCACATACTGTAACCTTAGGTAAATATATATTCTCCAATAGTTTTGATATGGGTAAAAAACTTATTCGAAAGTACAAAATAGCAATGCGTTTTGAACTATCTTATCTCTAGTGCAAACCGAATAAAACGAAATATTAAAAACATGTTAGCATTAATATGAATTTTACTTAATTATTGCCTAAGAAATCTTAAAGTGAATTTAAATGAGTTTTAACAAAAAACTTATTCTTTTAAATCTCACCTTTGACGCAACAGCCTTTGCACTTATGTTTCTACTCGTAAATCTACATTGTAATGTGCAGCCAAAAAGAGATGTGAACAAAAAGAATTTGTGTGTTGGCAGAAGAGGTTAAACTTATTTACATAAATGTCAAATCGATCATTTTGTGCACGTAAAAAGGAAAAGCTCACATCCGTTCATGCAAAATACGATATTAACAAAAAATACATTTATTTTAGGTAATTTTCAAGAACCTTTAATTATTTTAAATGATTTAAAAATTCTGTGAATTTAATATAAATTTTACAAAATAAGCGAAAAAACAGTAAAATAATCATAGAGTAATGTAGCTTATGTGATTATCGCGCTGCGGGACATGTGATGGTTTTAGATAAATAAGTTCGATATTCAGTGATTGCTTTCTATGAGTTTCTATTAATCATAAGATTCTTCCTCATATATCGCTGAATTAATGTCGATATAAAATAATTAATAATTAACTTATAATTAAAGTGAATTATTAATGCAATTTAGTTTATTGTACGTAGAATATCGAAGCAGACCACTAACTTTATTATTCTTTTTTTAACCCTCTTTCGATCTTAATGATTTCAGTCACTCGAATTCAAATTTATGTCTGTCTTACTTGCTCCTGGTGAGTTTCGTGCTACAGATTGTGGACTGGTAACTGCAAATCTTCCTCCTCATCATGGAGTATTTTTTTTATATAAAGGGTGTTTTTTATAGAGGTATAGAACTTTAAGTTGCAATAAAACAACGATGGATTATTCGATTGACATGAATTTTATTTATCCGAAAGATAATCTTGTGGCATTACATTTTAAATATGATTTTTGGCATATGACCGCCACGGCTGGCGCGGATGTAGTAAAATCTGGACGTCAAATTTTCGATGAGTTTTCCAACATTTGTGGCCGTATATCGGCAATAACATGGCGAAAGTTGTCTTCCAAATGGACAAGCGTTTGTGGCTTATCCGCATATACCAATGACTTTACATAGCCCCACAGAAAGTAGTCTAGCGGTGTTAAATCACAAGATCTTGGAAGCCAATTCACAGGTCCAAAATTAGGCGGTCACCAAACGTGTCTTTCAATAAATCTATTGTGGCACGACCTGTGTAACATGTTGTGCCGTCTCGTTGAAACCACATCTCCTGGACATCATGGTTAATCAATTTCTTCTTCACTTCGAATGCAGCAGTTTTCTTTGTTGACGTAGCCATTCAACCAGAAGTGCGCTTCATCGCTAAATAAAATTCGCTTATGAAAGTCGGGAACATCTCGACCCAGGCGTGAGTCTATTCCTGATGAATTGCCAAATCAAACTGAAAATAAATCACTTGACAGCTGTTAAATCAGTCGCCATCTTGAAGTTCTATACCTCTATACAAAACACCCTTTACATACACCCAATTCTGTTTTTACACGGTCTTTTTGTACACGGTTTTGATATAACACGGTTTGAAAATAAAAAACAAATTTTTTTTACCCGATTTTATTCCATTCAAAATCATTTGAGTTTAGATTTTATTTGTAAAATTTAAGTTTTGCGAAATATTTTATATAAAAAATTTAGAGGAATTCCCTTTTGTGCAAACAAGCAGTTTTACTTGTTAGAGCAATTGAAATGTGTTAATATTTTGTGAACAATCAATGCTTCTCTACAAGAAGACGACGAAAACTATAAATAAAAAACTACAATGTAAAGCCATTTCTTTCGAAAACAAAATTGAAATTTTAGATCCCCTTCGAAATGGAGAAGGCTCAACATTTCTTAGCAAAATGTTCGGCTTAAACAAAGCTACAGTAAGAACTATAAAAAAAATTAAAATTCAGTTAGGCAATCGTTGATTTCTGAAACGAAACTATCTATTAAGTCTTCGTCATACACCAAAGATGCAAATAAATGGTGCAAAACCACATTACCTATATGATTTAGTAAAATAAACATAATTTCTTGTTTTTAAAAAAATTCTCATTTTTCACTAATTTTAATAGGTTTCAGAGATAAGGAACCAATCACCTATTTTTGTATATGATCCATGTCTTTTCTTACACGGATTTTTCTGGAACCAATCTACCGTGTAAAAACAGAATTAGCTGTATATCATTTGTATAAGTCCTAGCTCTCATATAGCACATCCAACATTTGTCTGCCCCTGCTTCTAGGCCTTATGCTCGCCAGTGTTGGACATTCACATGAGATGTTTCCTCTAGGCATAGTCTGTAAATATTATCTTCTACGATTTTCATCTAGTCCAGAGGATATTTCAAGTTTCCATGTCCTGTCACTATCAAAGTTATACAACATAGGCAAGTAGTAGAAGGCAAGGTATCAAGGCACTTTTCTGGTCTTTCTGCCAAGGTGCTCTTTAGCCAACATTCAGGCCTGTAAACATGTGGTAGCCTTCCTTTACCTCTTCAGGTTTAAAGTGTCTACCCATTGCAGGACACTTGCCCGCACTAGGTCTCTCCCCATTGTAACTCTACGAGCTCAGTTAAAAAGAAAAGCTGTATATTAATTTTTTTTTTTGTTATATTGGTACACATGTCTTGTTATTGATAACTAAAAAGGTTAGTCACGTTTGTGTGTGCTCTTCGTATTTTGACTTTTGACTTCTGGTCGCTTCCATTGGTATGAGTGGGCCTTGGTGTCGACGTCATAACCATATACCCACGGTTTGTCAGCAGTAATGACCCTTTTGAGCAATCGACCAGGATCATCGCTGACGTCATTCTACAACTCCTGAGCGATACTATTGACGTTGTTTTTGCTCAAAATTTATCAATTTTGGAACGAAATTCGCTGCCACACGTTTCATGCTCGAAACTTTCGAGAAAATTGCACGGCTTGAGCCGACTGATATGCCAACATCTTCTACAACCTCCCTAATAGTAATCGTCGATTTTCCAAAATAATTTTTTTCACTGTTTCAATATTTTCTTCACTTGTTGACGTGGTTGCAACTCCAGGACGCTCATCGTCATCAACATCTTCTCGGCCTTCTGTAAAGCGCTTGTACCACTTATAAACACTTTTTTGAGAAAAAGTGGACTCGCCGAATTGCACAGTGCCTATGAGCTCTTTAGCGAAATTTAATACACATTGTTTGTTCCACTTTTTTTCTAAAGTTAAAAATCGAAAAACTAACCTTTTCAGTTGTCAGCAACAAACTACTAATCCAAATTGGGTGATAGTGCCAATATATATGACATATGTACCAACATAACAAAACAAAATTTTGATAATCGAATGTACCCAGCCCGTGAAAGTTCAAAAAAATTGAGATTTTCTTTTGAACAGACCCCGTAGGCTTCGATCTACAAAAATTCACAGCAGTTTCCATTTGTTGCCAGCTAGTCTGGTGCTTTACTTCCAGCTATGCTTATGTGCCCTTAAATCCATATTACCGTTACTTTAAGCCCGCCAGTGCTTCCAAGCGAAACCCTTACTAAATTTCAATATACTGTGTGCCATCCTAAATTTCCAATTTTGTTTTAATATAATGAATAGAAAATTTAAACACACATACATACTCGTACATATTTAAACGCTACAGGTAAAATTTGTTTGAATTATTGTCTAAAAAGAAAAAACAATATTTTAATCGGAAATATTTCACCAAAGTTTTCAAAATGTTTAATGAATTTTCTCTCAAGTCTTAAGTCATGTTGTGCAGCATTTTTGAAATTATTAAAAATTCAATACTTTTAAAGAATTTCTGAGTAAGAGATTATTGTTGCTACAGGTATACAAACAGCTAGTGTAACTGCAGTATTGACATTCTATCTAAAGCATTAACATTGTAACATTTTAAACGATTAAAATGACAGCAACAAAACAAAGTGTGTCATTCTCAGCTGCATTGACAATGGCAAAACAAAACTTTTTGTAAATACTTCAAAGAGGATAAAAAATAAAAACTGAAAACCAAAATTTAAAAAGAAACAAAGGAAAAAGACACTTGACACTGTATTGAACAATTTGTTAACAACTTTAATAGTGGAGCAAGTGTTGGAGTGTATAAAAATATAGTTTTTAAATAAAATAATTTTTATTTTTTCGCTGATTTTTTAAGGAATATGGGCATATAAAAATTCCATATTTTTGTGTAAGCTAATTATATGTGTGTACGTTTAAATGTAATATCGTATAAAATTGATTATCCCGGTAGAAGATCGAATTTTAACGTTAAATTTTTTTAATATTTAATATTTTTATTATTCAAATTTTTGGGAATTTTAATATTAATTATTTAATATTATGCTAATTACCCATAATTACCTCTAATTACCCCCAACAAATAAATTGCATTTTTTTATTATAAAACGTTATGGGTAATTAGCATAATATTAAATAATTAATCTTTAAATACCCAAAAATTTTAATAATAACTAAATAAGCAACTGCTTGTGCAAACCTTGGCAGCACTTGTTTTTTTTTTCGATTCTCTTGCGAGAACAAATGTCTTTTCTTACATGGATTTTTCTGAAACCAATCTACCGTGTAAAAACATAATTAGCTGTAGATCATTTGTATAAGTCCTAGCTCCCATATAGCATTCACATCCAAGATTTGTCTGCCCCTGCTTCTAGGCCTTATGCTCGCTAGTGCTGGACATTCACACGAAATGTTTCCTCTAGGCATAGTCTGCAAATATTATCTTCTACGATTTTCATCTTGTGTATGCTTTTCATCACACCTTACGTCTGCATTCAGTGATGGCAAAAAACCATCCAATTGTAGAAGGACAGTAAGGAAAAATAAAAACGTGGTTTGTTTGTTGGTGTTTTTTCGAAGCTTTAATATTCTGTAATATTATTCTATTAACATGCATACATCTCATTGTGTTTTGTAGAATTTTATTAGCTATAGAGTATTTTTGGCTTCTCTAAAATTAGGAAAAAGGTTTCCTGATGATCTGGCCTGATCAAAGTATAGGGACTAGCTCTTTTCCCTCAACAAATAAATTACATTTTTATTATAAAACGTTATGGGTAATTAGCATAATATTAAATAATTTAATATTTTTACTTTTAATTTAATTATTAGACTGTGAATGTTCATACGTCAGGTCAGAAAACTTTCAAAAGTGTAGACTAGTATTACTAAAATGTACTAGTGAATCACTAGTTCCAATGTCTACATATGGTCCCAAAAGAACTACCTAGTCAATAGTACCAATGTCAGTAGTGGATTTTCAACGATATGCACATGTTAAATGTCTATAGTAAATAGTATTGTCTGGGGTATTATAAGTCACTAGTACTGGTGACTGTGTCAATAGTAAGTCATTACAGATTCACTATTGACATTTCCTGCAGGGTTTTTTATCATTCGTAGTAACATTTTATTTGCTTTTGAAAATTTTGTTTTTGAATGTTTTGAAATATTAGTTTTTTAAATTTGATTGACAAAAAGTTTTTTCAATCATTTTAATATTTTCATTCTATTAAATATTATAAAACTATTTTTATTTCCTGACGATGCTACCCAATGGTGTAGCGAAATATCGAATATAAAGCTAAAATAAATTACAATATTTTTATAGAAAAGACCTAGAGCGTAAAAACTTAATTATAAAATTATTCAAAAGGTCAAAAATTACAATAATTGTTCAAAAATATTTTTTTATGAATATGCAACTAATTTTTTTTATAATTCTCATTATATTCTATTCAATTTATACCATCCCACTGTCTTTTAACATTTTTTTTTCAAATATTATTAGCTAACAAAAATAAAGTTCCTTTTTAACCGACTTCAAAAAAGAAGGAGGTTATCTATTCGTCTGAATGTTGCTTTTTTTATGTATGTAACCGCAGAACTCAGCCATTTCTGAACCGATTTTTTTTTTTCTTTATTTGAAAGGTTATGCTTTCAGGTTGGTCCCATTTTAAAATCAGTTCATTATATTAAAAATTAAAGGGTGTCCCCATACAACACACATGTTTTTTACGTGTATTAAGAACCATAAAGGGCATCAAATTAAAATTTTAAAAAATTGCGTGTCGGTATAGCTCCCAACAGCAGAAATTGATAAAATTTAAAGGGTGTCCCCATAGGTGACGTAATTTGACCTATTTGAGCCTATCTTTTGAACCTTTATAAGCAAAACCTTGAAAATTTGACAGAATGTCGATTACTCTGACCGTTATAATAAAATGTATAAATATTCAAAATTTTAAAGGGTGCTCCAATAGTTCATTTAATTTCATGTACTTTTGAACAGTTGTACACAGACCGCTGAAATTTACAAAGAACCTGTATTGCTAAGTCCGCTATAACAAAAAGTATAAAATTTGATTTTGGCAAAAAAAGGGTGTCCCAATAGTTAATGTAATTCTATGTATGTAGCCAAACTTTTGAACTGTTATAGACAGACAGCTGAAATTTGCAAGGAACCTGTATTAAAAAGTCCACTATAGCAAGTATACAATTTGAATTTAGAAGCTAGAGGGTGTCCCCATAAATTATGTAATTTGATCTATATGACCCTATCTTTTGAACCGTTAAACACAAACACTTGAAAATCAGGCAGAATAACTACTACTTTCTCTGGTATGATATCAAGTATAAATATTTGGAATTATAATGTAAAGGGTGTCCCAATAGTTCATGTAATTTGATATATATGGTTAAACTTTTTAACCGTTATATACAGATAGTTGAAATTTACAAAGAATCTTTGTGGCCAAATCCTCTATAACAACAGGTCTTTAATTTAAAATTGTAAATGAAAGGGTGTCCCAATGAGTGATGTTATTTGATCTATGTGACCTTATCTTTGAAACCGTTATAGACAGAGGCTTGAATGGTGTCGCCATAAAAGGCGGATGCTGGTAAAAATAGCTTAAATATTGAACAGTAATGCTTGACATTCACATAGTCTTTACCTTTTTCCGCTAATTTTGGCGCATCTATTTTTTGGTTTAAATCTTAATTCTTAAAGATTACTTCTTACAGTTTTAGTTTATAATTGCTGCCCTTCTATCTGTTTTGAAGTCGGTTTTTTTTGCAAAAATTATTGGTACGTTATTTCAAATGTTCATTATAAGTTGATATTTTACTGAAAAACATTTAAATGTTAAGCTGTTATAAACTAAGACAAAATATTATTAGGAAAAATTCAGTGTTAAAAGAAGATGTCAATAATTTGAAATTAGTTAAATTATTATGGTCGTTCTTAAACGACATTTTAATACTTAACTTTATTTAATAATATCCTGAAGCATTTAGCTTAACATACTAGTATTCTTTATAACTCTTGAAAACAGTTAATGAATATAAATTTAGAAAAAAATGTCGAAAGAATGTATAGATATTTTCAGTCTTTTTTATAAATGGAAAGAAAGCATATAAACAACTAAGATTAGAACATCATTATATACCTACACTTTCTCAACAATTCATTGTCATTTATTTAATAAAAATATAATTGTAACCTTGACCATCTTGATCAAACAGCCATGAGTCTCCTCACTCTGTGGGGAAGAGTTCCACTCTAATAGCTAAAATCTGTGTCTATTAGTTTGTTTTTGATAGCCCTAAAAAATAATTGAGCCTCGTTAATTTTAACGAAAATAGAAAAAAAGTAAATTTCATGTTTTTATTAAACATAATTTCTTTGGGTAAGAAAATCATATCCGACAACAAAGTAGTTTACGGAGATCCGTTGTGGTCGTACCAGCTCAAGTGACGCCAATAATGTTGGCGATTAAAAGAGATCGTTACGCTAAAAAAAGTCTTTAAAATTAAGGGACGTTATTCAGGTTATAGCCCTTTTAACCGTGTGGATACATCATATTCTGCATGGATATTTGGAAATGAAAACCCCTTCAGTACAATAGTTGCCGCAATAGCTGACACTCCAATAGCGAAACAGTGTAGCTACTTTAAAGAGTGTTTGGCGAAGTTTGACTCATACCATTGGTTCAAACATGTGACCATTTCCAAAGAGTGTTGGTCGATATTCAGACACAATTTGTTATTGTGCTGTGAATTTTAAATATTTGTAAAACTTACATATTTTTTACAAAATTCAGAAATTTCGATGTTTTGTTGTCTTTTTGATATTTTGGTAAAATTTTGTCAAATTTTCAGTTTTCTGTTAAATTTTCGTATACTCCAAGGCGAATTTATTTTACTAGGTAGCATGGCATAATAATACAGGTATATGCAACGCGAATTCAAAAAAACTAAGCAACCTGTTTTTGCCCGACTGTGTCAAACTCTATCTATCTATCTATCTATCTATCTATCTATCTATCTATCTATCTATCTATCTATCTATCTATCTACACAGATGGTAAAATAGGGTACCTATTTTTTTGATATTCGACGTGGGCGCGGAATCTCCCATACAAAGTAAATATTTACCATCGTGTTTCTTTGTAACAGTAATAGGTACCACCTTGAAATTTTTCACCAGTAACCTCTATATTAACGTACATAGTTTAGAGAAAGATGTACTGGATTGGAATGATGGGTGTGGTACCTCCCATACAAAGTGAAAATCATTATCCTGTATCTAGAGAAATGCACTAGGCCTTAGAATTTTGCACCAATAAGCGACATATTAACGTAGATAGTTTAGCTAAACACAGACTGGATTGGAATAGCGGGAGTGGTACCTCCCATACAAAGTGAAAAATTATTGTCGTGTTCCTGGCGAACTACAATAGGTAGCGTCTTGAATCTTTGCAAGAGAAACCTTTGTGCTAAAGCGCATGGTCTGCCAAAATACAGAATGAATTGGGACAGTAGACACCTCCTATACAAAGTGAAAAATTATTGTATATATAGAGACCTATAATAGGTATGGTCTCCAAAGTGGGTACAAGTAAACCCTATACCCACGCCTATACTCTAGAAAAACATAGGCTGAACTGGGACAGTGAGCGTGGTACCCCCCATACAAAGTATAAAATTATTATCCTGTACCTAGAGAACTGCAATAGGTAGCACCTTGGAATTTTGCATCAGTAACCCCCTTAATAAGATACATTGTGTAGAAAAAAGACAGACTGAATTTGAATGGTGGGCGTGATACCTCCTATGCAAAGTGAAAAATTGTTATCGTGCTAATACGTATAGTCTAGCAAAAAACAGATTGGATGGGAACATTTTTGACGTGAGAATAGTGTGCGTTTTCGCGTTAAAGGTTGGTCATACTTTTCTTCCAAGTGTTTGTATTCTATTTTTTGTGGATGGGTGTAGCGAAGCGCACCGGGTATAGAGGATAGATAGTATTTTATAAAAATATATAGAAAAATATAAATAACGTGAGCTGTGTTCGCAAAGACTTCTGTGAAAAATTATTTGTTATAATAAAAGCAATTAAACATTATAAAAAAAATAAAATGTGTTAACTTTAAATAATTAAAATAAATTATATGTAAAAGCAAGCATTTAAAAAAAAATATATTAGTATATAAAGAGTTTAGATATTTCTTTAACATAAGTAATGATATTGAATATAAAAGGTAACATTTTGAAAGATCAATCTCCAATAATTCATTTTGATCAATATTAAAATTGCTTAAATTCAGTTTTTAAAGTTATTCTGGTTGGTCACCTATACAAGCCATAGTGATTTTTTAAGAGCTTGAGAACTTTTTTTTAAAAAAAAACGCATAAAATTTGCAAAATCTCATCGGTTCTTTATTTGAAACGTTAGACTGGTCCATGACATTTACTTTTTGAAGATAATTTCATTTAAATGTTGACCGCGGCTGCGTCTTTGGTGGTCCATTCGGAAAGTCCAATTTTGGGCAACTTTTTCGAGCATTTCGGCCGGAATAGCCCGAATTTCTTCGGAAATGTTGTCTTCCAAAGCTGGAATAGTTGGCTGGCTTATTTCTGTAGACTTTAGACTTGACGTAGCCCCACAAAAAATAGTCTAAAGGCGTCAAATCGCATGATCTTGGTGGCCAACTTACCGGTCCATTTCTTGAGATGAATTGTTCTCCGAAGTTTTCCCTCAAAATGGCCATAGAATCGCGAGCTGTGTGGCATGTAGCGCCATCTTGTAGAAACCACATGTCAACCAAGTTCAGTTGTTCCATTTTTGGCAACAAAAAGTTTGTTAGCATCGAACGATAGCGATCGCCATTCACCGTAACGTTGCGTCCAACAGCATCTTTGAAAAAATACGGTCCAATGATTCCACCAGCGTACAAACCACACCAAACAGTGCATTTTTCGGGATGCATGGGCAGTTCTTGAACGGCTTCTGGTTGCTCTTCACTCCAAATGCGGCAATTTTGCTTATTTACGTAGCCATTCAACCAGAAATGAGCCTCATCGCTGAACAAAATTTGTCACATTTGAACATTTCGAACCGAACACTGATTTTGGTAATAAAATTCAATGATTTGCAAGCGTTGCTCGTTAGTAAGTCTATTCATGATGAAATGTCAAAGCATACTGAGCATCTTTCTCTTTGGCACCATGTCTGAAATCTCACGTGATCTGTCAAATACTAATGCATGAAAATCCTAACCTCAAAAAAATCACCCATTATAAAGATAACTAAGGAACAATGCCATTATTCTATAAAGCCTTACATGATTGCTGAGTTCGGTTCGCCTTCAATAAGGGACTCTGCAGGTATCGGAAGGAAACTGAAATAAATATGCAGTACTTGTAAACTAAATCTAACGAGCCTAAAGCCAATATAGTCAGGAATTGAGTGGGCTGCATATGGCTCTAGCAGCAGTATTAAATCCTGCTGAACATGTTATTTTAATAACAAAATTTCGCCTACGAAAACTGATTTAAATTTAGTTGCAAATTTTTAGTTAAAAACATACATATTTTTCTTTTCTTTAAGTAAACATTGCAAGTTAAATAAAGGATTTAATATAACACAGCAATTAGTTCACCATACACTCAGTAATATAAAAAAACTGTATTTTGTTATTGTTGAAATTATTACTGATTTTAAAGTGCGCGAACAGAGTTTTATACCAGGTTTGACATTTTCAGATAAGCAAATTTAATCTTCCTGACTATTTTCATTTTTGTGCGACACATTCACATTTCTCGGTCTCTCAGACCGATTTCAAGTATTTCTCGGTATCTCAAAACTATTATAAAGTTTTCAAAACCTGTGCAGTGGTCATATTTAGCAAACTAATCTGAAATAACTGAAGTAAGAAAAAAAACAAAATTAAGTTTTTTTAGCTCACAGCATCAATTTATATTTCATCACAATAATTTGGCATATTTGATCCTAGACCTAATATAAAAATAAAAAAAAAAATCATTCACAAAACACAACATTTAAAAAATGTTGTTTTTCTATTAACATAGATTTTAGAAGTAAACAAAAAAATAAAATGAGTTCAAGAAAAAACAGGAACACTAAAAAAAATTAATTTCAAAATGCTTAAAATATATGCCTCATTATGAGGTTAGTCTTTGTAAATTTCAATCAGTTGTTAGAGCTTGTGGCTAGGTTCAGCGTCCTATAAATCTTCAACATCACTTTCCTCGGAGTCTTCTTGTTCAGTATCAGTGTTTGTTTCATACACATCAATATTATCTTCGTACTCAGTACCACTTTTCACATCAGAATCTAGATCTGAATCGATTTCATTCAGAATAGCTCTTATGTGCTCAATATCTGCCATATCTAACGAAAATCTCACGATAATTAACTTTGAACATAATTCTTTTATTAAATCATATAAACTGATCTCTAATTGTCCATTTTCATCTAAAAATTTCCAATTTAGCAAAACCAGTTTACCTGTCGAAAATGTGCCACTTAACTATAAGTCGGTCTCACACACCGTATGATTAGCAATCACCGGTACAGCACTTCCGGTACAAACGCACTTGTTACACTAAACGTTGTATAATGAGGAATAATGAAGATACTGAGAGAATGATGCTGTTGCAATTTTTTGTTTTCGTGAAATTAACACAAAAGTGATTTATCGGTCTCACAGACCGCCGAAATGGTCACGTAGGTTAAACAACTGTTCAGTTTTACCTGTATTATTATGCCATGCTAGGAAGCAACAAATTATTTTTTTTTTACTTTGTTATGTGTCAGCCAGCTGTCAAAAATTCGTTAATTTTTTTTAACTTAAAAAAAAGAAAATAGGATTGTAATTATTTCAAAAAAAAAATATGTCAAGGAAGCAGTGTTTTTAGTTGTTGGATGGATATTTTAATTAGTGTTTTGTGGCGTTTCCCGTACATTTAACCAACATTAAAGTAATAAATGTACAGTGACTCACAGCTTATTTTATGCAGTGATTTTTTTTTCATTTAAAGTCTCTATAAAAACGAAACTAGCAATACAATTTGAAAGAAAAATATTCAGGATAAGCAATCAAAAATCATTAAAAAATCTGCATTTAAATACTTAAAAGGTATTAAAACAAAAAATACCCCATTTTTCCATCTCACAGCTTAAATTATGCAGCCATTTGTGACTGTAACGGTATCTCAATGGAGGGTTATTGTTTGTGAATTTTTCTGTATTCTACTTATGGTAATGTCTGGCGTTGAATATTCAGTCTATTTTTTTTTTTACTTGAAGTGTCGGTTTTAAAAAATTCGAATGGGTCCGCGCACAACGATAAAACAACGGGAATTGGTCTTAAGCCTTTTCAAAAACGGCCACTCACATGCGAAAAATAGCAGAAATAGTTAACATAAATGCTTCCACAGTGCAAAAAATCATTCAGCGCTTTATTCATGAAAATAGGGTCCATAACAAAGGCAGAAATGCACCAAATATAATTTTCACTGAAAACGACGAGCGATATATTTTAAGAAAAATAAAGGCGAATACAAAGGTTTCAGCTCCAAACCTGACTGACGAAGTTGTAGCTGACCTGGGAAAGCAATGTTGCGTCAAAACTGTTCACCGTGTATTGCGCCAACATGATTTTCATGGCCGAGTCGCATGTAAGAAATCTTTTATTAACCCGAAAAACAGACTTTTCAGATTAAATTTCGCCAAAGAACATTCTACCAAGAATTCAGAATTTTGGAATTCGGTTATCTTCGCCGACGAATCAAAATTTAACATATTCGGTTCAGATGGCATGTCTTATGTATGGCGGAAACCAAATACGCAGCTCAAAAAAGAAAACCTAAAAGCTAGAGTGAAGCCTATATGTCGACAGCTGGTAATGGAACAATGGACAATGGACAATGGTACCTTGAGATCCTAAAGGATAATTTATTGGAGAGTGCAGAGAAGTTGGGTATAAAGTCAAATTTTAGATATTACCAGGATAACGACCCAAAGCACAAATCAAACTGTCTACATTTAATGACACCTCCACCACAGTCGCCCGACCTTAACGTTATACAAAATTTATGGTCAATGTTAGAAATTAACATAAGGAAACACAAAATTTCAAACAAAAATGTTTTGAAGGAAGCGATCAAGACGGAGTGGTAAAATATGTTGCCCAGTGTTACACAAAAACTGGTTGCATCTATGCCAAACCGCCTCAAATCTGTCATAGACAATAAAGGGTACCACAAGAAATATTAAATAATTTAATTACCGTTCCTAAACTTGATATATGCAAAATCATAAGTGTCTGCATAAAATAAGCTGTGACATGAAAATTTGTAGTATTTTTTGTTTTTTAACCGACTTCAAAAAAAGAAGGAGGTTATCAATTCGTCTGAATGTTGCTTTTTTTTTTTTTTATGTTTGTGCCTTCAGAACTCGGTCATTTCTGAACCGATTTTAAAAATTTTTGCGCCATTAGAAAGGTTATGGCTACAGATTGGTCCCATTTTAAAAACAGTTTAAAAGTTTAAAAATTAAAGGGTGTCCCCATACAACATACACGTTTTTTACGTGTATTATCAAATTTTTAGGTCACCCATTTAAAATTAGAAAAAAGTGCGTATCACTATAGCTCCCAATAACAAAAAGTAATTACAAAATAAAATTAAAAATTAAAGGGTGACCCCATAGGTGACGTAATTTCACCTTTATTCTCCTATCTTTTGAACCGTTATAGACAAAAACTTGAAAGTTGCACAGAATGTTCGTTACTATGTCTGTTATAATAAGTATAAATATTTAAAATTAAAAATTAAAGGGTGTCCCATTAGTTGGTTTATTTTGATATATATATGGCCAAACTTTTGAACCGTTATAGACAGACAGTTGAAATTTACAAAGAACTTGTATTGCTAAGTCCGCTAAAATAACAAGTGTAAAATATGAATTTGGAAATTAAAGGGTGTCCCAATAGTTAATGTAAAAGTGATATATATGGCCAAACTTTTCAACTGTTATAGATAGACAGTTGAAATGTACAAAGAACCTATATTGCTTAGTCCGCTATTACAACAAGTATAAAATTTGGATAAATTAAAGGGTGTCCCAATTATTGATGTAATTTGACCATTATGTCCTCATCTTTGGAACCGTTATAGACAAACTTTTGAAAAATAGACAGAATGTTCACTACTATGTCTGGTATAACAACAAGTATAAATATTTAAAATTGGAAATTAAAGGGTGTCCCAATAGTTGATGTAATTTGATGTATATGGACACAAACTTAAATTTTACAAAGAATCTGTATGACAAAGTTCTCTTTAACAAGTATTTATATTAAAATTTGAATTTAAAGGGTGTCCCAATAGGTTACGTCATTTGATATATATGACCATATCTTTTAAATAGTTATTGACAAACACTTAACAATTAGACAGAATATCCATTACTATGTGTGTTAAAATAAGTATAAATATTTAAAATTATAAATTACAGGGTGTCGCAATAGTTAATGTAAAAGTGATATATATGACCAAACTTTTAAGCCGTTACAGACAGACGGTTGAAATTTACAATGAACCTGTATTGCTACGACCGCTATAACAAGTATAAAATTTGAACTTGGAAATTACAGGGTGTCGCAATAGTTAGTGTAACTTTATGTATATAGCCAAACTTTTTATCCGCTGTATACAGGCATTGGTTTGACCTGAAAAAGCACAGAACCCTGGGGTCTTGTGCCCCTATATACTCCGGAAGTACTGCTCCCCAGGTAGATAATCGACTGATATTTGTTTTAGATTATTGAATTCAAAAATTAGTTTTTTTTATCTGAATTGACAGTTTGTGCAATGACATTTAAAAAATCCCGCTACAATCTTCCTCGAATATAATATAATCATTGTATAATTACCGTCTTAAAGAAACATGATTTTAAGTTTGTCTGTTTTGAAGTCGGTTTTTTTTTGCAAGAATTATTTAGTTTTAAAATTATTAAACAAAGATTTTTGCAATAAATGATATTTTTTATTTAAACCAGAATATTTTCTATTGAATGACGCCTAATTCTTTTTTAGATTCTTGCTAGTTTTGATTTTATAGAGCATTAAAAAAAAACTACTGCATAAAATAAGCTGTGAACCACTGTATATTTTTCTGGTAAAATTGTTGACATTGTAATTTTTGTTAAAAAAGGGTTTTTTTAAAATATCGAGATCCACAATTTGTAGATGTAGATTTCTTGGAGAATTATCGATATTTTTTTTAGAGATTTTTATTTTTTTGAAACTCTAGCCGAACTTCGTATTTTTGGTAATTTTGACTTCATGGTCGCTATTTATACAATATAATAAAAAATTTCCAGTCTGTGTTCGAATCAGGTAAAAACTACTGGATGGATTTAAAAAAAATTTGTGAGAAGAAACCTTAGTATCCTGATTCCAATATACTTTGCAAAAATATGTTATGTACAAGAGAAAGTGGAGAAAAAGCAGTGAAAGTACGCAGATTTATTTTACCGATTTAAAGGTATTGCATACTTTAAGGCAACTTGTATTTTTGAAAGCGGCATATTTCAAACACACTTACGCAACAGATGGCATTGATTTAAAATAATGACAAAATCTGAATTGAAAGTGTGATATTTTAAACACGGTTGCGCAACAGATGGCGCCAATTACTACATAAAGTATTGTCTTCAATTTCTAAAATCATGAGAAGTATCAATAGTATATGATTAATAACAATTAGAGGGGGTTTTCTCTTGGTCGCCTTTTTTTGACAAATTTGGTCTTAGTTTATAAATATTATCGCCAGACACTTACAATTAAGACAGCGTCTGTAGTACTAGGCTGGCTATAACTAGTATAAAATATTATTTAAATTCAAATAGAATAAATTGGTAAAAAAATGTAATTTCAAGTTGTGTACTTTATATGGTTTGGCACCCTACTGGTGTTAGTCCGATATGCACTAGAGTTATTTTATTTATTTTTTATTCCTTTATCATCGGAATTGGGAAGATAAACGTTAACAAAACAAACCAAATAGAAAAGGCACATAAGACGTAAGCAAACTCTAAAACACTTGCAAAACTTTTAAATGAATTGTTAAGTGTACACTTGCGTGCGTATAAGCAACATACAAAATTGTTAATTTTGTATACGTACACATGTGTACATACAGTAGGGAGCAGTTGAGAGTACATGCTATGTAGGTGCAAAAAAGTAGTAGTAATGAATCGATTTTCAAATTTATTTTTTTGCGTTCTTTCCTAATTAGTTCTTAACAAAACTGCACTTAAAAAACCATAAGCAATGAGAAAAAATTAAATAACACTAAAATAACTTTTATCTACTCAGTTTTACTAATACTTGCTCTAAAATAAATTAGTAAAAAAATTGCAAATTTACCGCCATTTTAATTACAGTTTTCAAACTTTCGATCTAAATTCTTGAGGTTTTTTAATATACACCTCCGTTTTAAATTGTATTTAAATAACTTCATATACCAAAAATTGTTTTTTTTTTTTAATTTAAAACAAAAAGTTAATATCTTTTTAAAACAATGAAGAAAAAATCGATTGTAAATCCGACAATGGAAGGCTCTTCGTCATGCATAATAGCTTATTAAAGCCAATCAGTGGTTATTAGAATAATAAAACGGCAAAATGAAGCTCAGCAAGTTTTCGGCTAGCGGCTGAAAGCTCTTAACTGATGAGGATTCACGACTTAAGACGAGATAGATGAGAGCTGATAAGTCATTAATGCCAAAGGAAGCTTCGATAGCAATAACTAAAAATGATGGACGATGGATAGCAAGAAGAGAGCTACACAGCATTATGTACCCCGCAGGTGTGAAGAAAACTAAACCTGCAGTGTTTACGATTCGTCATGTATCAGATTGGGCTGTTGATGACTGGAAGAGCGTAATATGATCAGATGAGTCCAAATTAAACCGATAGCAGTCTGATGGTAACCAGTAGTATTGGCGCCGACAGCAGAAGACAATTCAACGACATCATATTAAACAAATGATCAAGCACGGCGGAGGGAACATCATACAGTGGTGTTGTTTTACATGGTGGCATGTTGGTAATTTGCAAAAAATTAATGGCATTATAAAAAGAAAGACTATTTAAACATATTGTCTATCCAACTTAACGATTTTTTTTAGATATGAGCGCATATCCTAAGGAAAAACTTGCGTTGCAACTAGTTGGAGACGCGAAACACACCTACAAAATCATTAAGGAATATCTGATTTAGAAACACTTTTCAATTGATGCTGTTTTAAAGCTCTTAAAGATTATTTAACGAATCACAATTTTTTACTAAAAGACGGTGATTTTTTAAGCTCGCCACAGCTCGTTGAAGCCGGAGTTCCCTGATATGCTAATTAGCACCCTAGTCCACACATCAACATTTGCAGATGACACAGCTTTTTTGAGTATTCATGAAAGTGCCCAAGTAGCATTTCAACTTTTACAAGACCACATACTCAATTTGGAAAAATGGCTAGAAAAATGGAGAATAAAAGTGATTGGGCAAAAATGTACTCACATAACTTTCACACTGTGTAGGGACTCATGCCCTCCTATTCGCATAAATAACCAAATTATACCACAGCTTTCAGATGTTAAATGCCTGGGTATACATGACCGTCATGACTGTCGCCTTATTAATTTCAAGTCAACACAAATGAAACTAAATGCAGTACAACTAAATTGCCTTATTGGCAGAATCTCCACCCTGAGCTTAGATTGCAAACTTCTACTGTACAAGTCAATCCTCAAACCAATTTGGTGTTATGGGATTCAGTTATGGGGCACTGCCTTAGCTAGTAATGTTGAAAGAATTCAAAGGCGCCAAAATAAAATTCTTCGTATAATTACATCTGCTCCCTGGTATATAAATAATTCGAACATCCACAAAGACCTAAACATGCTATTAGTTAAAGCAGAAATAACGAAACATGCAGTCACATATCTAAAAAGGCTTGAATCTCATCCAAACCCTTTGGCGCGTAGCATGCTGAATGAACCTGGTTACATTCGACTAAAAAGAAGAGCAGAAAAATCCAGATGAAATTATACAAAAATTGGGTAAAAATATGTCCGAACACATACATATGTAGTGTATTACAAAATAAATGACTATGGACCAAGTAGTTAAAATATACACAAAATAAAATTTAAATATTACCAGAAAGTAGAAAATTGATTATATAACTGTTGTTCTATTTTTTTTTTTTTTTTTTTTTTTGAATATGTAGTTTTTTATTAGTTTTCAAAACATTATTGTTAACAACTGAATAATAAATAACACAAAAAATAAAATATTAAATCGCTTTAGTATTACTATATTTATGCACCTAAAAATTCAGAAAATCTAAACATGTACTCACTTCTGCTCCCTACTGTATTTTCACGTACAGAGCAAAGTTTTAAGTAAAACTCTAATTTGAAGAATTTATATTATTGAAGAATTTATAAGGAACAAAATCTATGTATGTCTTTTGAATAGTAATTAAACAATCTCAGGTGAAGGATAGGAAAAAGCAACATTTTTAAATCTTCTATAGAACTCTTTACATCAAACTTCTTTTTAATACGTTATTTAAACTTGCATTTCCAGCTTTTCTTAATTCAAATTGTGTAGGGTACTAAGAACGAAACACAACACAATAACAAGAATGAAAACGGGTGAAAAATAAATTCACTTTAAAAAATTTTCCTTGAAAATAAGATGCCATATACAGAAGGACTAAAAGTGAAAAAAAGAAATATAAAATAAAATAACTTTGTTAAAGGAACTTTTAAAATATTTCTTCTTTATGCAACTTTTACTTCAATAATATTTCAATAAAACATTGATAAATGAAATGTAAAGAACAACAACAATTTCTGCAAACGAATTAAAGAATGTGGACAACAAGAATAACTTAAAAAAAGAAAATCAATTGAAAAGTTTAATTTTATCGATGAATGATGCTGTTGGCAAAGGAAATCTCTGTCAGTATCATTGTCATGCTCATTATGTGATAATTAAAAGGAAATGTGGCATACCACAGGCACGTTCACATCATGGAATATAACAGCAGCAACACAAGCCATAACGGTAATGCAAACGACAACCTTCAAATGAATTAACAATTCTTAAATGGAAAATAAACCAAGAAGACACAACCAGCTATTCTTAAGCATACACACATACATATGTATGTACATACGTATATTTGATAGAGTGCGAAAAATCAGATGATTTAACGAACGTCTGATTCAACTTTGCAATTATAAAAAGGCGATGAAATTACATCATATGATAACCTACACAATAGCGATTCGAAAAGCAAAAAAAAAAAAATCAGCACAAGAAAACTTCTAGATCACAAGATCACCTTAGTCAATGCATTTTTGCTACTCCCGCCTAATAGTTGATCATTTCAATTATAAAAATAAAATAAAACGCTCATCATTTAATTATAAATCCTAAAGATAAAATTAATTAAATCCTAGTGGACTTTATTTATGAGTTTATGAGCTTGGTCACTGGTGGCTTATAAAAATTAATCAACTTTGTTTTTCCAATGTAGAGCAATAAAAGCTAAAAGCGAAAATAAAAACGACAATGACAATATCATTTAAATCACTTTGTAATTCAGAAGAATTAGGGTATTCAATTTTGAAAATAGTCCATTAATTAATTAACTCTAGTTTTACCTGGATTAGTAAATATGCGAAATATAGCGAAAAGTCGTATATCCAAGAGAGGCAATATTTGTTAAAAAAAATGTCTTTCCACTGAACGAAATTTGATAGATAAAATGTAATAGCAATAAATAACAAATAATAAGTATTTCTACATTTAATCCTTAATTTAATTCAGATTTGTACACAATTTATTTAAATTAACTCATTATATTTAAATTAACAGATGTCTTTTGTAACAAAAAAATTAATAAAATCTACACTGAATCAATATAAATGACAAAAAAAATGGAACCTTAAGGACAAAAATATATCAAACCACTTAATTTTTAATAAACTCTTTAAATTAAATAAAAGAATTTTTTCATTACCCATCTCGGAAGCATTTGGCTTGCAAAAACCATCTCCTTTGTGATTGCTTTGTTCGAGTTCTTGGAGTATCGTGTGTCTTCATGTATTCTTAAGCCAAATACGGCTTCTTGAGTCTTGAGCATTCCACTCTAGTGCTATCCTTGTTATACTATCAGTACTCTGTATAATTACCGATCCACCCCCATTTCTTACGTTTTATTTGCTTTAATATGGCTTGATCGTTGGTAAGATTCCAGAAATCCGCGTTGCTGATGTTGTCGTTGAATAGTCAATCGGATTTAAATATCTTTGCTACAGCCACCGTAGCAAGTAGCAATAATACCGCCCACGTAGCAAAAGTTTGTGAAATAAAGCCGATTCCCCATCAGTGAAAAGCGATAGCTGTTCGTTACATGGAAACGCATTGATTTAGTGTCCTCGCTAAATCAATCATCAGTATGCATGGAGTTCACATTATGCTTGCTGTTTTGAGTCGAGCAAGATATTGAATAGTAGTGGGGATAGCACACACCATTGTCTTAACCTGTTTTATCGCTTAGGTTTCCGCTAACTTAACCTTCATAAAGCAGTGATCTAGTTACATCCATATACAAAGATTCAACGTGTCTTTCCATGGCGGAGTGAGTCAAATGTACGTTGATAAATATCAAATAAAAATTGCCAGTCGTCTGTCTGCTCGTAAATTTTGCGAAGACTGTTGATGTTGTCTATGCATGATATATTTGGCATGAACCCTGCCTGTTCTATTCTCTTCTATTCAGGCTCTGCCGGCACAGATATGCGATTAAATATGATACGTGCTATAAACTTGTTAGGTATATTTGAAAGGCTGATGCCTCTCCGTCTTTTGCACTCCATCTGGTTTCTTTTTGTTTGGCATGTTTTCCGAACCATCAATTCGGCTTCAGAAAACAACACAGTACGATCCAACAAACACACAGATTAGTAAATGTAATTAAAACGACCTTTGAAGAAAAAAAATATTGTTCTGCGCTCTTTATCGACGTTTCTCAAGCATTCGATAAGGTTTGGCACGAAGGCCTTATATTTAAGCTAAAGCTGAACTTGCCCGAAAACTTGTATAAGCTCTTAAAAGATTATTTACCGAATCGCAAGTTTTTACTGAAAGAAGGTGACTTTTTAAGCTCGCCACAGCTCATTGAAGCCGGAGTTTCCCAAGGTAGTATTTTGGGACCAATTTTATATTTACTGTACACATCAGATATGCCAATTAGCACCCTAGTGCATACATCAACTTTTGCAGATAACACAGCTTTTTTAAGTGTTCATAAAAGTGCCCATGAAGCATCAAAACTTTTACAAGACCACATACTCAATTTGGAAAAATGGCTAGAAAAATGGAGAATGAAAGTGAATGAGCAAAAATGTAGTCACATAACTTTCACACTGCGTAGGGACTCATGCCCTCCTGTTCGCATAAATAACCAAATGATACCAAAGCTTTCAGACGTTAAATATCTGGGTATACATCTTGACCGTCGACTTACTTGGAAAAGCCACATTGACTTCAAGTTAACACAAATGAAACTAAAAGCAGTACAAATAAATTGGCTTATTGGCAGAAACTCCACCCTGAGCTTAGATTGTAAACTTCTACTGTACAAGTCGATCCTCAAACCAATTTGGTGTTATGGGATTCAGTTATGGGGCACTGCTTCAGCTAGCAATGTAGAAAAAATTCAAAGGCGCCAAAATAAGATTTTACGTATTATTACATCTGCTCCCTGGTATATAAAAAATTCGAACATCCACAAAGACCTAAAGATGCCATCAGTTAAAGCAGTAATAGCGAAACACGCAGTCACATATCTAAAGAGGCTTGAATCTCATCCAAACCCTTTGGCTCGTAACATGCTGAATGAACCTGGTTATATTCGACTAAAAAGAAGAGATACTGCTTTTCTTGGCCGTACATTAGAGGGATGACCCGCAAATGATTGCAAAATCCGTGAAACAAACATTATTTTTGTCTAGCACTGGCTGGACTTAAAAAGAATATTTTATTTTAGACTTAAGATACGAGTAATTATTGTTAGTTCAAAAATATTGAAGATACAATAAATAAATTATGAAAAAAAAAAAATGTTGATTATTATATTAATCCTGCCAAAAGTGTTCTACTAACGGTTGAATTATACTTGCTGAAAGAGATTTATCAGGTTTAATTAATTCAGGGGGAACATTTTTAGGCCCTGCAGGCTTGTGGTCTTTTCGTGATGTTATTGCTTCAATTATTTCTATATTATGTGAATAATTTCAAAGTTGATTTGATTTAACTCTCGTTAATTTTACTAAGTTTTTTTTTATTAATGGAATGTTGACTTAAAGAAAAATTTAATTTAAAAATTATAAAAAAAATTAATAATGCGCTTTAAACTGAATAAACCCATAACAGTCCATTAATTCGAAAATAAGGCCAAGTTCATATCGAAATCACAATGAGACCTAGTTTTAGCAGAGTATACTACGATTATATTTATAGGTATCGGAATAAGCAGAAACTCGGTGCTTATTTTGATCTCCGCATTTTTACGGCTGAAAAGGACAACTTAACCTTATTTTTATATTTAAATTTTTGTGCTGATCTCACTATTTATTAATAAGATTGTTTTTCGAAATCTTAGGGTTTTATAATGCTGAGATCAACTTCCTTTATACCTAATTTTAGCTCTCTAGCTATAGTAAAACTACCCCATAATACTGATGATTGAGTTTGTAAGTCAGTGGGTATATTTACCTTCATACACCTTCAGGAAGCCTTCTTTCTGAAATATGCAGTTTGTATTTATTGGGTTAACGGTATATCGTGTCTTTGTGTCTTAGGTTTCATTATTATGCGATAAAGGAAAGGAAGGTTATGTAGGGGTAGAAACAAAGCTAATCGTTTTGTGTAATTACACAAGCTGTGTGTGTGTGCAAAGAAGCAAAATTGTTCTGAGTCACTATCGTTCGCCTTAAGCTCATTTGTAAGCTATTTTTAAGGAAGACTACAGTACAGATTACAGTACATATAATATTAATATATATTTTTTAATACTAATAAAACACATACGAAAAAACACATAATCTTACCTTGATTTTTTTTTGAATTTCCAAAATCAACCATTTTAATTTAATCGTACAATTATTTCGCTTCATATTATAATTTAACCAATGAAAAATTTCTCTAGTGAATACCCTATGGACTGTTAGCAAGTAACAAGAATTTATGCTCTCCACTTGTACTTGTTCAGTCAAATGCTCATTACGTTTGTATGACAATTCAATGATGTGACAAAAATCAATTACAATTAACAATGAAATTTAATTTGTAACAATTTTCTTTTTTTTGGCATTGACAAGCAAATAATTTTTATATTATTTCTTTGTGCTTTTCGTTCGTATTTAACACAAGTGATTATTTATCTTGATTTTTTAAAGTGGGTTGTTGAACATAGAACATAGGGGCATTCCACATAATACTGTATAGTCTGAGAAATATACTTATCAAGTGGTGTACCCATACAAAATATGATGATGACGTCTACTGTTTGTCTTTTATTTTATTTTTAATTTATGCTTTGATTTGATGCTCATCCGTTTTAAAGTTGAGATTTGGTGTGGAATGCCTCTTAAATATATTTATTAGTACATACATAGATATAAACATTCACATACTTATTTCTGCATTTGTATGTGTGTAGCTCTCTCTGTAAATTTTTAAAGTATTAAAGTGAAATCTATAAAATAAAGATCATTCTATGAACTTAAATTCGTATGTGGTGCCTCCTTTCTGTAACTTATGTGAGAAACTTTTCACCTTAAATTGTTATAGTTATCTTTACACAGGGTGAGCTAGAGGTCATTACGTTATTATAAAAGTTTAAGGATTATCTATAAGACAACCAGGAAAAATAAATGACTATTATATTTCCATGTGAAAAGTTTCTCACTTTAGTCACAGAAACGAGGTATAGTATTGAATCTAGATATCGATATCTTAATGCCACATAGGCATAGATCAAAAAATTCAAATTTTTAAAGTAATTGAAGACAACTAATATTTGTATCGTCTTTATCCGTGAGGACAAAATAAGAATTATATCTTAATCTACACCAAAGTTATACAAAAATATTGTGTATTAACATAGACTGTGTTACGTTAAAGGCGCCATACTGAGGCAATATATAATTTTTAAATTTTAATAAAATTTTTAATTCTATAACAGTAGCAAATGATAAATTTTACTGCAAATCTGAATTATAAAAATTATTTCGTACCAGCAAATTTTTTACCAATCAATTTTATATTGGGTAACTGATAGAGTATCCATTTAATCTGATTTTGATTTTATTTATATCTTGGGTATTAATATTATATTTTCTCCTTTCTCTCTTCAGAATAACTGCGTACATTGCGTAGCACTACACTATTTATATATAATAGCGAATCTTCCATAGACTGTGCTATACTTTCGCAACTATTTCCCTGCTTTCGAGGCTTCTTCAACACTAAGCCCGTCGTGATTTTGTTGGGATCTACTACATTACAGAAGCTATACATACATATAATAAAACTGGAGCAGGATCATTTCTATACATTAAATATTTTAAAAGATTTTTTTTTCTCTCTGTGTTCGCATCACGTAAAAACGACTAAATTGATTTTAGTGCAGTTTTGTGAGGAGGTACCTTGGTATCTTGTTACAAATATAGGATACTTGTTTCTAAACAAATATCTCATTTACAGGAGATAATACAGAACAAGTGATGAAGGTAAGCAATTTAACTGATTTTAACCCTAGAATATTAACCTACGTAAATTTTACCTGTGGTTTTTTTATTATTGTTGCTATACAAGCATCCAATGGCCTAATGGCTTTTAAACAAACACAAAAACATATACAAAACATATTTAGTCATTTAAGTGCTCTAAGAACGTGATCATTGAAAGGCTATACGTAAAATTACGTGGTGTTAGTGGTAAGCGTATAATTTGCGTACGTCAATTATACGTTACGTTAGTAATAAGAGTATAAATTTGTAGAAGTATTTTATGTAATAAATGATGAAGGCAATTAAAAACCCGAAAAATTCCAAGCGCAGATAAGAATTGGTGCTCCCTTGCAACAGATAAAAATTACATCGAAAAATAATTGGCAGATGCTTAGAATATAGCACTTCCTTTCAGCTTGTAATACAAATTAAAAGAAAGTATGAACAAAATTATTCAAATGGATCCGGCTTTCGAACTTTCTCGAGAAAAGGGGTAGCAAATTTTGTCACCAATCAAAGAAGCGTTTGACACCCACATATTGTCACATTTGTAAAAGCGTGGCATAGAGGGTGCTGTACCTTAAGTGGTTAGCACGTTGACTACTAAGCAATGGTCACGAGTTCAAATCTCAGCCGTGGCAACATCAATTTTTCTGATATGTATTAATTTTTCTTTTTATTAATGAATATCACAGCGCCCTCCTTCGCCGGTATTACCACATAGCACTAAATCGCCGGCGAAGTAAAATAATTATAAATTGGCTATGCTAGCTTCGAACTAATTCGCCTAAATAACACCAGAGCCGCTGCAATACTGTTCTATAAATAATCATAACGTGCAATTGCAGTGTTGCCAGAATCGAAGCTTTACTATCACTAACCATCTGTCTTATCTACTACTATCCCTTTCCAAAGGAAGTACCACAGTTAATGTAGGCATTTACTGCCTGAGTGGTACTTCTCTTTAAAAAAAATAAAAAATTAGGGATCATTAATTAAAAGTAGGCAAAGAATGCATTAACCATATGAACATTTATTTTATTTCAACTCTGATTTGATCGCAAACTTTGCCATTAAAAATATTTTTCTTTACTTTAATATGAATTATTATTTAATTTTTATTATTAAATAAATAACAACTATTAAAATTAAAAAAATTGCTGAAATAGCCACATCAATTGAAAAAATTCCACAGTACGTAAAATTTACGTGGCGTTAGTATTAACGTAGTATTAAATAGCGTTAGTATTCTAGGGTTAAGGTTCTGCAAACTTGACAGCATCTTTTATTTTTGAAAGCCGAGTATTTTAAACTCTATTTTAAAAACTCTTCAACAATTTTAGAATTTTATATAAATTGTAGGATTGCATCCAGGGATGGGAACCTCTATATTAAGAAAATATATAAACCCTAACACTATAAAAGGAAGAGTCGTAAAATTTTTTTGTAGATTACTTTCAAAGTAACATCGAAAAAAAATATTGTCAGGACGCCCACAACTTGGAGGGCAGAGCTAGTATAAAATATAACTGAAAAATATTATTTAAAAAAGCAAATTTCTAAAACTTAAGCTTATTTGTAAGCTATTTTTAAGGAAGACTCAGCCGAAAAGGCAACCTTTAAAAAATTCATGTTTTATTACCCAATTTCAATCATAGTTTTAATGATTTTTGAAGTTTCATGACTTCAGAATAAGCGTTTACATGATGGATTGCCTGTTACTTGCTGGTTTTTTTTCTGATCGTACAGTGAGCACGATAAGACATCAGTTTGAAAATTCCTTGATTTAATGCAGCTTTTATCTATTAGTAAACGGGAATTTTGCGAATTTTGATCTAAATGCGGCTAAAAGTTATTTTTGGTAGCCGTTGAAAGCTGGTAATCTCACATTTTGTACGAAAATTAAATAAGATAAATCGACGAAATCTAACATAGGCTTGATAAATGATATGTTACTCAATTTCAAAAATGTAAAAGTGTTTAAGGGCGCTCTAGTATGATCATAGCAGATTAAATGGCTTTAAAAGTTCAGATTGTTACCTCAGAAATAGTCGATAAAATTTCGAGAATAATATTCCAAGATCGTTGAATAACAGCACGTGAGGTGGCTGAGGGTATAGGCATCTCAACCGAGCGGATACATCACATTTTAAATGAATAATTGGATATGTAGAAGCTATACGAAGTAAAGGTGCCGCAATCAAGATAATTACCTCGTACACATGTGTGCAGATACTATGGCAAACTCTTTGGGCTACGCCATCCAGCATACACTCTCTCCTTCTCTTTCTGTCTTAGTCCCTTATGACTATTTCTTGTATCCTAATTTACGAAAATGGTTGGGTGGCAAGAGGTTTATGTCAAACGAATGGTATTGACCTATTAGTTTGACATTTGATAAAAATCCCTGTTTTGAATTCTTTCAGGAATCTTGTTATTTAGAAGGATTAAGAAAATTTTAAAGATGTATCGAGTTTAAAAGCAAATTTCTCTTGTATCTTCAACATATTCGAATTATTGCATTGCTTTTAGTCTTTGATATTCAGCAAAGTCTACTAATGACAATAAAATATCTTGTAAGTGCTATTTAATACAATTTTCACTGTAAGTTACACAATGTAGCTTTAATCAACATAACAAATAAAAAAAAAAAAAAAACTTACAACTGTGAAGGCTTTGTGGCAGTTTTCGAATAAAATCCTCAACCAAAATGGCAATAATAATAACAAGACAAGAGTGTAGTCAGGCAATTGCCAAGGCAGTAGCACAGTTTGCATTATAATTCTTAAAATAGAGCAAATGTGGAATAAGACGCTGAGCAAAAGAAAAGCAAATAAAAGAATAAAAATAATAAGGACAACATCTTCTTAATATATTTGTAACTGTCGTTGTCATCGTAAGAAAGGAATAACTCAGTTAGTTGTCAACCAATTTATTTGACTGTCTATCTCTCTGTCAATACACGCAACATGATGTCGTTTTTTTCTTTTTATTTCTTTTACATTTTTTATATGTTTTTTTGTTTATTAACGAAAAAATACCGTGGTAGTGGATGCTTTTATTATTGTTGATTTTTATGACTTTAAAAGCTTTGAGTTTAAATATTGTCTTGTTTTATAAAACGGAGAAATAAAGCACAAAAAAAAATACTAAAATGCCTCAAATAAGTCATTATTTATAGATTAAAAAAAAAATTGGGAAGGTATGCTTAAAGTCAAACAGATATTGGCGGTACTGCTATATCGCAATATTGTGACTGCTGCTTCACTTGCCTTTTTACAGTCCAATAACAACTCTTCCACCAAATAATAATATACTGTAAATGCAGTTGTTTTCTGACAATCGCTATGAGTGATTATTACCAGCTTAGGTCATATACAGATACATCAAGATGAAAATGCGCCTAATCTTTTAGATTGACTTTATACAAAAAGATAGCACCTTTCAGTTTTGTGCCGAAGTCTCTTCGACTTGATTGATTGAATTCGATCATACTTTAGTTTTTCAGTCAGTTGACTTGTGTTATCATAGAAAATAAAATCAATAGTAACCATGTGTTGTAGAGAGCTTCTTAATATTTTCAATGCTTATCCTCGATCACAGAAATAACACCAACTTTCATAGGCACTGCTTCGATATTGTTCTTTAAACGAGTTGTAACACAACCTAAATTATTTAGATGCTATTTCGAGGTTTTTGAGAGTTTAAATAAATAAAGCCTGATCCATTTCGAGGTTACCTATTTTTTAAAGAAAGAAATAGCGAAAATTCAAATTTGATGTAGAATGTGTATTATAATTTGAAAGAACATTCTTTGGCAGTTATTTTTTGAAGATTATATCTTTCAAATGGTGGCCGTTGCTACGTCGCAGATGATCCGTTGACTCCAATTTTCGATGACTCGTTCGAACATTTCGACTGGTAACTGGCGAATGACACTCGTGATGTTTTCCTCCATTCGAAGCGGGTTTGTCCGCATAAACTTTAGACTTTACATATCCCCACAGGAAAAAGTCTAACGGTGTGATATCGCAGATCTGGTGGCTAATCGATTGGCCCAAAACGTGAAATTATGTGCTCACCGAAATGCTGGCTCAATAAATCCATTGATTGATGCGATGTGTGGGAAGTGGCGCCGTCTTGCTGAAACCAAATGTCGCCGAATTCACGATCTTCAATTTCAGGCATCAAATAGTCCGTTATCATGGCACGTAACGGTCGCAGTTGACGCTTAACCAGCATCATTTTTAAAGATGATGATTCCACCGGCCCATATTTCACAAACCACACCAAACCGTTGTTTTTTCTGGATGAATTGGCAGCTCTTGAATCTTTTCAGGTTGCTCTTCGTCCCAAATGCGGAAATTTTGTTTGTTTACATTCCCATTGAGCCAGAAATGGGCCTGATCGCTAAACAGAATTTACCTTGAAAATGTCGGATCTTCTTGGAACTTTTCAAGAGCCCATATGCGAAGCGATTCAGGCGTAATACTTTCCATTATGAAATGCCAAAAAACAGGCTATTGAAAAAAGAATTACTTATTGAATCACCCATTATTCCGGCTTTAATTATTTGAAAATATCTATCAATAATATAAACGACACATTAATAGTTAAGGAACCCTTAAATATTACTGTCTGGCCACGCGGCTCTCAAAAATTTAAACAGAAAATTAAGAAACGAATGGCATCAATAAAATGCATATCGAGTGTACCTGAACAGATTAAAAATTATTTTCAATACATTGGACACGAGAAAGCGGTTGAACAGTCAGTCAGTGATATGGTTTGTTAAAAGTATATTAGATTAATGAGGAATTAAAAGGGGTATACAAAGGCAGTTTCTCTTGAATTTCGTTTTGTCCTCTAATTCGTAGTTTTAATTTTGAAATTTAAATTGAAAATAAATGTGTACATCCACGCAAATTGCTGCAATAAAAATTGCAGGATATAACCATAAATGCAATTTTAAAGAATTAAATTTGGAAACTTACTGCCAAATAGCCAATTGAACAAAATTTGTATTTGATTTGTATATTTACTTTATAAAAGTTTTTATAAAAGGCGCTGACAGACAAACAAAATAATCTATACATATAATAAAATAGCAACTTATTTCCGTCTGTCTGCTTATCTTTTATGTTCGCATCACGTAAAAACTACTGAATGAATTTTAACAAAATTTTGTGAGGAGATATCTAAGTATCCTGATCCCAATATAGGATACATTTTTTACTGCAAAAATATTTTATTTCGACGAGAAAGTCCAGAAAAAGCATTAAAAGTACGCAGCTGAATCAACCCGAAATGCATACTTTATTTTTTATAAAGTTAAAAATACATAAATTGATTTGCAGCAAAGTTTAAGGCGGAACTATAAACCCCTCGCCGGTACTACCACATAGCACTAAATCGCAGGCGAAGTAAAATAGTTATAAATTGGCTATACTAGCTTCAAACTAATTCGCCTAAATAACACCAGAGGCACTTGCCACACTTCTGAAAATAACTATCTGTCTTCTCTACTACTATCCTTTTCTAAAGGAAGTAACAGGGGCATTAATTGCCTGATTATTACTTCTCTTAAAAAAAAAGAAATAAAAACGTAAGGGTCTTTGGTGTGGATTGCTATCAAAACAAAATCGAACACAGTGCACACCTTGTCTTTATTAATTGCTTGTTTTTAGCCCTTAATCAAACAATATCTGTTTGTTCTTTTTTTAAACCTGGGTTTTTCTTTGCGTGTATATAGTTTAGCATCTATTAAAGGTGAGTTCCCTTAATAAAAATCTCAAAAGGTTACATCCCTCCTTTATTTAGCTACTGAATTTATAGTTTAGTTTAAGTCTTACGCATTTGAGTTTTTCTTTGTAGTTGCTTAAATTGAGTCAAAGATAAGTATGGATTTAACACAAACAAAAAAATCCATTTTGCATTTTCTCCATTTTTTCCTAAAAAAAAACTACAGCTTTGTTTGTAACGCAAACTTAATGCAATACACTTCAATTGTATTTATTTCTATATGAACGTAGAACATAAACATAAAACTAAGGAAACGGAAATAAAATTGTATCTCCTACGAATTTAGACTATTGCTACTACCATTGCAGACTTGAAATAAATTTCTAGGTACAATCTAATTTTATATAAAATAAAAATAAAAAATAAAAAACAAACTGACAAACACACTCCCTGCCTTTTAGTAGTTGTTACTGTATTTTTAGTGGTAAGTTAGTTTTGTAAGATGTCATCAAGTTAAAAATTGAATATAAAAGATTTTCTTTCTTTTTGTACTAAAATTTCTTATTCCAAAAGAGATAAAACTAAACGAAAAAAAAGAAGAAGAAAAAAAACTGAAAGGAAAAAATATTTTTTTTTTCTTTAGAATCTTTTCTGTTCATTGCTTTAACTTATTGTGACTTAATATGTGTGAGTGTGTATTGCATGAATGACTGGCTGGCCCACTGACTAGATCTAATGGAAAACGCTTGAATGCCAGAAAATAGAAAAAAAAAAACAAACAGAATCATATTAACAGAAAAAGTACGTAGAATTACAATTTAATTTTATTATTCCCTTGAGAGGACCAACAAATGAAAATGTCCTAATTCATTTCTCATTATGGCAGAATTGTTTTCGTTCTCTCTCTATTTCTTTCTATCTAAAATGGGCAATAATAAGGAAAAGACTAAAAAAAATATCAGTTGACTTATGACATTGTTTTCAATAAATAACATAAAAAGTTTAAATGAATTTTTAACAAGAATTTATGCAAAACTTATTCTCTTAGTGAAGGTAAAGGAAAAGTTTTCAACAGAAACTTGCAATAATAAAAACATTTGTTTCTGCTTTATTAACGAAATAAAAATTAAACTAAAATTAAATTTTACCTAAATGATGGCAATTTTTTTAAATTCACCTCTGGTTAAAGAAAGAAGTTTAATAAATTGTATAAGATATTGACCTTAAGCTATATATAATGCCATTTGGCATTTTTACATGTAGCGTACATTACGAATTTAGGAATAGCTTTATTTGAATTAAATATCATGCCGATCAAATATTTCTGTCATTTTTCATTCAAATGCATTCTTTTTAATTAGCCTCAAGTTCATTTATTTTCTCTAAGAACTCAATAGGTTGAAATAGCAATTTTTATAATTTCGGAATTATCAGTCTTTTTTAATCATATATGAGGGCAATATTATTGTAACCCCGAAATTATTTAATTAGAAGAAAATGGGGATTTTAAATTAGGTAAATATTTTTTTTTTGAATTTATTTGCTTTTTTAACTTTTTTAAATTTAAAAATTTTTTTTTTTAATTTTATCGAAGGTTTTTTTTAGATTTTTATAAAACGTTTTTTGTAAAATTGTATGGAAAATTTTTTGTAAAAATTTTATCGATTATTTTTCGTAAATATTTTATAAAAATTTCTTGTAAAAATTTTCTAAAAAAATTGTATGTGAATATTTTATCGAATATTTTTTGTAGAAATTTTATTTAAAATTTTTTTTTAAATTTTATCGGAATTTTTTTTTTAAATTTTATTAAAATTTTTGTGGAAATTTTATAGAAATTTTTTTTGAAAAATTTTATAGAAATTTTTTTTGAAAAATTTTATAAAATTTTTTTGTATAATTCTATCAATAATTTTTTGTAAAAATTTTGCAGAAAAAAATATGTTTTATCGAATTTTTTTTGTAAAAATCTTTGGAAAATTTTAAGGAAGTTTTCTGTAAAAGTTATATTAAAATTTTTTGTCAAAATTTTATAGAAATTTTTTTTTAAATTTTATCAAATAGTTTTTGCAAAAAATTTTTTATCCTAAATTATTGTAAAATTTTTATAAATATCTTTTGTAAAATTCTATAAAAAAATTTCTTAGAAAATTTTTTATAAATGTTTTATCGAATATTTTTTGTAAAATTTTATCGAAAATTTTTTATAAAAATTTTCTAAAAATTTTATCAGAAATTTTTTATAAAATTTTTTTGTCAAAATTGTATCCAATTTTATTTTTAATTTTATCAAAAATTTTTTGTAAACATTTTCTAAAATTTATCGACAATTTTTCCCAAAAATTTTATCAAAATTTTTTTCTAAAATGTTTATCAAAATTTTTTTCTAAAATTTTTATCGAAAATTTTGTTGTAAAAATTTTATTAAAAATTTTTTCAAAAATTTATCGAAAATTTTGTAAGAATTTTATCGAAAATTTTTGTAAAAATTTTATCGAAAGATATTTGTAAAAACTTTAAACATTTTTTTGTAAAAGATAGGACCTTCCTGCAATCTATATTGCGTTAAAATGGTCAGACTAAAGCATATTTGGGGGTCATATTGACACCTCAATGTGTCTATTGACTGCTCCTGGTTTCCCGTGGAGACTCTGAGTGGCACCCTGTTGGTCCATCGTCTACCTCTATGTGTATTGCTTTCTTTAAAGGCCATTAGTACAAATCAAAGCAGAAAAACCCAAACTAAAATCGCAAACTTAAATATGAGAAGCCCTTGCTGGTCTTCTTAATCTACTCCAAGCTTCGTACTTTTTACTGTAAATTTAATTAATGTGAATTAAGGTTAAAGTAAAGAATTATTTGGAATAAGAAAAAAATTATAGAAATCGAAACACTATGTTTTTCTAAAGATTTCTACAAAAAGAACTAAAGTAATTTTCCATAATAATAACATAATTTTTTATAAAAATTAAAAAAATTCATGCACAAAAACTTACATAAAAAATAAATTAATTTATTAATTTATAACACAAATTCACACAAAAGTTTTCCACGAAACCCACACTAAAAAAAACAAATTAAGTTTGATGGCACTCGTCTAAAAAGTATACAAATGAAAATAACACTTGATATAAAAATTATTTCTACGAACACTAAATGAAATAAGCGCGAAGTTTTATAATTAAAATGAATAAAGAAAAAAATCCACATTGCAACACAAGGCAGCACGTTATACTGAAAGTCATTAAACAAAAAGTTGACCGAGATGAAAAATGTGTAAATAAATTGAAATTGAAATTAAAATTAGTGTAAACAACAATTTTTGACAAAATTGCAAAAATGACAACTAACAATTTAATGACTTTATGTAAATAAACAGAAAATTTGAAATTAAATTTCAGAAGGCAAGACTGACAGAATGTTGCACTCACACAGTAGAAATATGCATGAGATATTTGTAAAATCGTTATTAATATGAACACAATCTCGGGTTCTCCGATTTTTTGCTGCTCATAAAAAAATAAGGTGAGAAACGAAACTTATATCTCATGCGCTTGTTAAAGAAACGGTCACATTCATAGATAGAAAAATCAATTAAAATAGTGTAACGTACGGCTTGCAGAATTCTAAAACAGCTGGAATAATGAAATGGGCACAATAACTAAAATCTAAAAATTAGCTTAAGTTCAAATCCGAAAATTTCGGCCGTCAAAACTATAACCTGTCACACTACCCTAGATTTATTATTATTTTGTAGGGGGATACCGAAGCAGACCGCTAACTTAATGGGTCCATTTTCGACCCCGTTCGTTCCTCAATAATTTCTGCTAACCGACTAAAAATTTACGAATACCTTACTTTCATTGAGTCTGGTGCTGTCACTAGCCTCTTACTCTCGACTGTAGTGATTTCAGACTGGCGAGTGAAATCACTACTGTCACGACTGAAAACGGCCATGAAATTTACGTTGCTTTAAAAATATAATAAGGCAGCCAAGAACAATTTAGACTCACTGATAACGTGTTCCTTAGCACAGTACAATATTTAGCCCTTCGTTCAGAGCACTATAAATAATGTATAAAAAAAGTTTAACAGCTGGAATAATCAAATCAGGCACAATAACTAAAATTTAAAAATAAGGTCAAGCTAAAATCTGAAAATTTCGACCATCAAAACTAAAACCTGTCGTACTTTCATAGATTATTATTTTGTAGAGGGGATACCCAAGCAAATGATTAATTTGATGGGTCTCTTTTCGACACCCTCCTTTCTTCAATTATTTCTGATGTTCATTAAGTCTCTTGGTGTCACTAGTCTTTTACTCTCGACTGTAATGATTTAAGACTGGCGACTGAAACATGTCGACTTTCTTCCTCATGACATGGTAAGGTCTCCACTGCATCTCGATTTTTAATGTGTCTGCCCGTAGCCTTTTTCCAGGAACAGTCTGCACATAGCGTCTTACCTCGATTTTTAACTTGGCCAGATAATACTTGGGAGTCCGTCACCTGTCACTAACGTAGTTAACCATTTTTAGGCACCCAGACTATATCCAAGCTCCTTCTTGGTCTACCTGACTTAAAGATTTAGATGATTTTGCGTAGATTATGACGATTTTGAACTTAAACTATTCGGAAACAGTGAAATTCTTTATTATATTTGTATTTGTTGTAGCGGAAAACTAATACCTTTCTCTGAAAGTGTACCTTTACGTTTACAGAGATATAGGTCTACAAGCGGACAGATATCGTTACTGCTATGTAACACTACTACGTAATTATACTAATGCTGTAGCTATCTACAAAATAAAAGTTAAACTTATAAGGCACTAAATCCCGTTCGAAAAAATTATGGCATATTAGTAATAATGAATAACTTTCCATTTAAACTACACAAAAAAATATAAAACTGTTTGTGACACTTAGACGACATTGATTTTTAAATAAATTTTCAAGTTTATATTTTTGATGTAAATTTTTTTATGTTTTATAATAAAGAACTTAATCCTAAATATATAATTAATTTATTTAAAAATAGTTCAAATGAAATTAAATTCATATAGTATATTTTTTTTATTTACTTTTGTCCTAAACTCATTTCCATATTGGTTGTATGGGTATGCACTGTTATTCCTAAAATTAATATCTCTTAGCATCATATTTAATATAAATAAACTTTAAATTCTCAATATGTCAATAAACCATGATAAATAAACAATTAAAATGTGAACTTTACAAAATATTTAATCAAAATATAATTTTCGTTAGCTTTTATTGCAAGTAATATACCGTCACACAGTGGGATTTGTTCATACAATGTTTGGCAAAAAATATAAGGAGTGCTCGTAGAATGTTGAAATTTTGCTCTGAGCCTTTGGTTAGCTCAATTAAGAAAAATATAAAGTTTCATCAAAATTGGCCACGCCCACTACCCACCGCCCCTAGAACCCAAAATTTATTTTTGGCCCAAAGTTTTTGAAATTTGGCACAGAGCCTTTTATTACCTCAATTAAGAATAAAATAAAGTTTCATCAAAATTGGCCACGCCTACTACCCACCGCCCATAGAACCCAAAATTTATTTTTGGTCCAAAGTTTTTAAAATTTGGCACAGAGCCTTTTGTTACCTCAATTAAGAATAAAATAAAGTTTCATAAAAATTGGCTACGTCCACTACCCACCGCCAATATAACCCATATTATATTTTTTCCCATAACTTTTTGTTTCTTTACCAAAACTAATTATTTTATAAATAAATTTCAATACATGCAACATCTAATGCTACTTATAAAAGGTATGAGTATACTAGAAGTCGATGAAAAAAACCTGTATTTGTTGCAACTCTATTACATTTTCTGGAGAACCTTAATATATAATAATCTTTATTTCTGGCTTCTTCAGAAAGCAGTCCAATAGGAAGTATTGCCGCATCCATGATATCCTTTCCGTGTATCAGTATTTTGTGTACTGCTACTGGGATATAATACCAACTATATTTTTCAACAAAAAGTTTTGCTGTATCTAGAGGAAAATTCTTGAACTTCAAGGAATTAACTTTTTTGCCACAAGTTATTATTTGTAGTGTAATGCGAAATCGATTAATAAGTTGCTCCACTACACCAGTCACATCGGCAGCAAGTGCGGGGTTAGAAAAGAAACGCCTGGACATATTTACATCGTTAGTAGACCCGGTTCTATATACCCATCTGTTCCTTTAAGGATTTCTGAATTCGATGTTTTTTTTCCGGATTTAGACTTTTGTGTTCGTCCTTGAGCGCCGGCCATCTTTCAAATGGTTTGTTGTAGGCAATATAAAGTATGCACTCCATAAATTTATGCGAGCATGTAAGAAGGAAACGCCCGTTTTGGTGCATCATTATCAACAGCTTTGCTTAAAACTAATTTAAGATTATTCATTGCAATTAGTGAGTTCGTAACTCAGTTCACTATTTAACACAGAAAATAAACTAATTTTAATAATAACTTTTTCACTTCTCTATTTGCTTTTTTCACAAATTGTAATCTAATTTTGTAATTTTTTTAAATTAAAAATTTCATGTATTTGGAGACAAATTTTATGATTTTATAAAAGATTATTTAAACTTTTTTTTTTTTAATTGATAGTATGGAGTCTTACCTTTCATTTTATTATAGTGGGAGCACCGAGCACGACCGAGCAACCTTTTTCTTCTTCCAAGGAAGTTTGTAATCACTGCACGTTATAGAACAAATTTTATTCTATCATATTTTTTAAACCATATGAGCGAACTTTGTAATTTATTTTTTTTTAAATACGCAGAAAAGGATATATTTGAAAAAAATCACTATTTGAATCAGAGCAATAAAATTATCTTACGTACAAACACTATAGAAGTGCGTAAGCAGTTTTCAATATTTTGGACCAAAATATACATGTGAGTTTACTTCGTTATTTTAAAGACAAATTAACGTTTTTTTTTTTTTGGCATACAATTTATGGCTTCTTCATACTGAATCAATTTTCTACAAAACTGCATCATTACATTTTTAACTTTTATGTGTCGAAAAAACTTCTTATTGCACAAAAAATCCCTCTGTGTGTCAGGTATATTAATAAAAAAAAATTATTAAAAAAATTAAAATTTATAAAAAAAAGAAGATTTAAACAAAATTTGAATTTTTGAATAATATTTTTAGATTCTTACGAAAACGTGCACTTGAGATTGAGATTTATTTTTTTTTGATAAAATAAAAAAAAAATCACAATAAACTAAATACGAGTAGAAATAACAAAATGAAAAAGCATATGTTTTAAATTATATGACATTGGCAGTTTATGTATTGAACCGGACAAGAGTTTTTTTATTCACTAAATTTAGATTTTTATTTTCTTCCATTTTTTTTGTTCATTCAACTCTTGACTGCATGAATATATGTGCAAATACAAAATATGAAAATCGTTTTAATATTTAGCATATAAGAAGAGCGAAAATAGTTATTACTGTGAAATACACCATTTCCTTGCGAGATTTGAAGGTTTTAATTTACTTTTTTTTATCTCCGTCCTCTACTACATGTTAGTTACTTTACTTCTTTAAGTTCTTAGATAAGAAGGGAGTCTGCTAAATGGTTTGTTTGGAAAATATTTCGTTTTGTTAGTAAATCTTATCTGCATTTATCGGCATTTACTTATATGTATACTAATATAGGGGGAATATCGAAGCAGAACACTTCATAAATTGGTCCCTTTCAGACCCCCTTCCATCCTTAGTGATTATAGGTAAGCGAATTGTTATTAACGGCAACCTCACTTTCATTGAGTCACGTAATACAACTTTAGTGATTTCAGACTGCCGACTGGTAACTGTCGGTTTTCTTTCTTATCACGGAGTGTCCGCAAGTATCGTTTGCTTCGATGACCTGTCACTAACGCAGTTATCCAGCTTAAGGTATCTCTATTATATCTAAACACCTTGCTAGTCTTCCGACCTAGGGGCTCTTTGAGTACGACATATTAAGGAGTTGAATATATAGAATTTAAAAATTAAAAAAAAATGTTTTTCTTTCAGTTCTATGTGTGTAAGGGCCTGTTTGTATAAAACAAAATCTTCTCACATGTAGGTTTCGTTTTCAAACGATAAAGGTTTAAATTTGGTATTTATAAAACATTTGAAAATTTTCTTTTTTTTTCATTCTGAAATATAGAAAGATTTTATGCACTCAAAAAATTATGTTCGTTAAATCAACTGAAAAAATAATATAATTCAAAATTCAGTTTAACCAGAATAATTAATATTTTTATTAAATGTTAAACAACCAACCGAATAAAATCCGTAAAACAAATTTTGTTTCTTTAATTTAAACTTGCAAAAAATTAAACTACACGTTCCGCTGGAATCACTGATTTTGCTTTTGTTTTTTTTTTAAATGCCAGTCATGGGTGATTTTTTTGAGGTTAGGATTTTCATGCATTAGTATTTGACAGATCACGTGAGATTTCAGACATGGTGCCAAAGAGAAAGATGCTCAGTATGCTTTGACATTTCATCATGAATAGACTTACTAACGAGCAACGCTTGCAAATCATTGAATTTTATTACCAAAATCAGTGTTCGGTTCGAAATGTTCAAATGTGACAAATTTTGTTCAGCGATGAGGCTCATTTCTGGTTGAATGGCTACGTAAATAAGCAAAATTGCCGCATTTGGAGTGAAGAGCAACCAGAAGCCGTTCAAGAACTGCCCATGCATCCCGAAAAATGCACTGTTTGGTGTGGTTTGTACGCTGGTGGAATCATTGGACCGTATTTTTTCAAAGATGCTGTTGGACGCAACGTTACGGTGAATGGCGATCGCTATCGTTCGATGCTAACAAACTTTTTGTTGCCAAAAATGGAACAACTGAACTTGGTTGACATGTGGTTTCAACAAGATGGCGCTACATGCCACACAGCTCGCGATTCTATGGCCATTTTGAGGGAAAACTTCGGAGAACAATTCATCTCAAGAAATGGACCGGTAAGTTGGCCACCAAGATCATGCGATTTGACGCCTTTAGACTATTTTTTGTGGGGCTACGTCAAGTCTAAAGTCTACAGAAATAAGCCAGCAACTATTCCAGCTTTGGAAGACAACATTTCCGAAGAAATTCGGGCTATTCCGGCCGAAATGCTCGAAAAAGTTGCCCAAAATTGAACTTTCCGAATGGACCACCTAAGACGCAGCCGCGGTCAACATTTAAATGAAATTATCTTCAAAAAGTAAATGTTATGGACCAATCTAACGTTTCAAATAAAGAACCGATGAGATTTTGCAAATTTTATGCGTTTTTTTTAAAAAAAAAGTTCTCAAGCTCTTAAAAAATCACTCGTTAAATGTAACAACAAATACCATTAAAATCAACGAAATTTCTGTCGTTTTTGCCAAATCTTCTTTATTTTCAGTTAGATATATTTCAAGTAGTAAAGACAATAACCGTAAAAGTTAAATGCAACGTAAATCCGTTTAATAATAAACGTTAAAATCAGTTAAGTATTTTTTCTCTGCATTTTTAATGTTTAATGTTATTTATATGAATTTGTTTATTTATTTAGAAATAATTTTACGAAATACTTTTTTGATAAACTGCAATCAGTTATTGTAAAAATATTCTTAGTGTAGAAAAAACAAAAATTAATTAAAAAATGTAAAGCACTTTTTTGTCACTGACATGAAAAATACTAAAACGTAACTGTTTTTTCTTTCGTTTTTTTTACGAAAGGACATAATATTTAATTTTATAAAAACAGGCCCTAAATCAAGACACTGGAATTACAAATCATCGATGTGGGCTGATACTTAAATAAGAAGTAGAAAATATTTTTTCAATGTAGCAACCAGAAATAACATTAGAATTATTGCGTATAAAATTATGATGGAAAAATCTAGGTGCGTCATAATTTAAGTGGCATTTGGACAAGGGCTTTCTGCCAAACACTTTGCCTAAATCTGAAATCTCATATAGAGAAGATGAGGTATCATAATTTACTGTAGAAGTTTTGGTTTAAGGATATCTATGATAAGTCGAAGAAAAACATTATCTTATCTTGGTGTCCTTGTAAATTATTTAAATCGCCTAAAATAAAAAATGTTTTCAAAATTTTAAAGTGATGAAGAAGCAACAAAACCAAAAAAAAAATAATATTTACATATATATACATCCATCTAATCTGTCTATACATATAATAATATAGTAAATCACTTCAGTCTGTCTGCCCGTCTGTCTGCTTTTCATTGAAGTTCTAATCACGTACAAACTACTGGCTCCAGTTTAACAAAATTTGTGAGTAGGTACCAACTGGTCCCAATATAGGGTACTTTTTTCCGCAAAATTATCTTAGGAAGTGGAGAAAAAGCAGTCAAAGTACGCAGTTGAACTAACCGGATATGAATACTCTACTTTTTATAAAGTAAAAAAATACATAAACCGATACGTAGCATAACTTAAGGTGGAACTAATATCGCCGGTATTACCAAATAGCACTAAATCGCCGGCAATGTAAAATAATTATTAATTGGCTATGCTAGCTGTAAACTAGTACGCCTAAAGAACATCGCACTAACCATCTGTCTTTCTAAAGGAAGTAACACAGTTAATGTCGGCATTAATTGCCTGAGTGTTACTTCTCTTCCGAAAAAAAAGCAAAAGCAAAATCGAAAAACATTGTGAAGGACGCTGACGAAGTGGTGGGCACAGCTATTATATAAAAAGTTCCCGTAGTTTTTGTAAGGAGCAGAGGGCCACAATAAATTTAATCTATTCTGATTTTTCCGATAGCTCGTGGCCGGCTTAATTGCGATTTGGCGGCGGCAGGTGTGTGACGGTCTTCCTTTTCTACGGCTTTCTTGTGAAGTCCACTTAATAGCTTGCCTTGTGACATCGTCTACAGGTTTTCGTAGGGTAGGCCCTAGCTAGAGCCATTTTCTTTTCCGGGTCTCGACATGTATGGATATTTGAGATGTTTGGTCCCATAGAATTGGATATTGTTGTAACTGGCACTGAATTGTGAAAGCTGTAGCAAGTTAAGATCCTTATGCACTGCAATACATGATTCACATCCACAGAGAGGAGTGTATTTTATGTAGGAGTTAAATATTGTTAGTTTAGTTCGTTTTGAGATATGTGATGATCGCCATATGGGGCTTAGAAATTTAAGAAAGCTGTAGCAATTTAAGAACCCTATGCGCTGCAATACATGATTCACATCCACAGAGGAGAGTATTTTATGTAGGAGTTAGAATGCCAAATGAATGTTGACCAACTTTCATTCGGTGTCTTACATGGTCTACAGAACCACCTGTTATTGTCAGAATACTTCCCAGAACCTTAGCAGAATGTTAATACATCGTCAAGATTCTTCTAGGCATTTGCGAATGCTCTGTTTTTAGCATTAAGCATTAATTATCATTTCTAGAGTTTTGGTAATATTTATTTTCAGACCAGCCTTAGCTGCTTTTGTTTGAACTGCCTTGATCTTAGCTTGCATGTCATTAAAGTTGTGGGATAGTAGACATGTGTGGTCGGCATAGTCAAGATCTTCTAGCCTTTTGTTGAAGCCCCAAGTTATTCCCCTCTGCTCATATGAGACTCTTCTCATTATTTTGTCCAGTATGATATTATAAAATAAAGAACACAACCTTATCTCACTCCACTTTTTATTGTGAATGAGATACTAATACAGACATCATGAAGAATTCGCCAGTCTGTATTGTGATATAGGACAATTATTTTTGTTGGGGTACCTATGCATACTAGCGTATTCCATATGGCTGGATGGGGAAGCGTATCGAATGCTTTCTCAAAATCAATGAATATCAAGGAGATCGTACTCAACGGATTGCTCAATTATGACTCGCAAACTGTTAACATGGTCAGTGCATGATTTTCGGGGGAGCGGATCGAATGCGATTGATAGCCTTTTGCTGATGATCTTTTATTAATGATTTTGTTTGCTATATTCATTAGGGTTATTTCACGCAAATTCCTTCATTGTGACAAGTCTCCATTTTTCATGTATTATTAAGTCCTTCCTTTAAGTCATCGCACAGTGAGTTTGTTACCCGAAGATTTTTTTTTTGTAATGTGTTAGATAAACATGGCCCTAATTTCAGGTGATGCTTTTAATAATCAGGATAAAAGTTGTTTGGTCAAGGAGCTTTGATATTTTTCAGGGCCACTATGTCATCCAAAATTTCGAGATTTTCTAGGTAATCTGTTTGTTTATCGTGTATCGAGCATAATGTTAAATGCAAATAGGTTTTGGCCAGTATTCGACATGTTCGTTAACATGGAGCGATAATGATCTACCATACATCTATCTTATCTATTTTGGATGTGGCTAAATCTCCATTTTTTGATTTTAAGTGTTTGATATAAAGACTAATGAAGCTTGGAACTTAAACCAAACGATCTTAAGTAAAGGTCAGATGTAAGAGCAATTAAAAACAACAAAACATATGTCACACAATATAGAAGTGCTAAGAAAAATTATCTTCAAATCCTTCACACTGTAACAGAATATTTCCACCATTTAACGAAAAATGGTGTAGAGTAAAGAAAACGAACAGGCAAAATCTGAATTGATAAAAAGAGATGAAACCAGATTAAATCCTTTCTTATTTTATTATTTAGTTTCATATATTTTTTTTACTTTTTGGGTCACAGATTTCCACTAAAAGTTTATTTTAAATTTTTTATATTTTTTGGTTGAATTTTTTTTATATTGAACTTGCTTAACTTTTTATAGAGAACGGCTACAATCACCGAAACTCTACCGTATTCTTGGTATTTTATATTCAATTTTTTGTTGTAGCTGTTGTTGGCCATTCTTTAAATATGTCCTTTAGTGGCAGGATAAATTTTGATTCCATAAATATGCAGAAGGAATTTTGTTCTACTATTTTATATTTTTCCTGTTTTTTACTATTATTTTTTTAGCAGGGGAAAAAACATTTGTTAAAAAATATCACCAATAGGCCGTTTGTGAAAGTAGAATAAAAAAGAAAAATTTAACAAAAAACTTTTGGTGGTTTCAAGGATGTTTAGGGTTTCATGATGTTGTATGCTTTTACCATGTTGTTCATATTTTTTTTTTTCATCTCTATCATTTTACTATAAATGTATTTTTTAATACTCATACATTCACTTAATAAAGCAGCAGTTGTAGTATATTTTTGTAAGTATTTAAAAGATTACAAATTGAAAAATATTTTATATACGCTAACAATGTTGTAAGTTAAACAAATACAACAGAAAGGTACAAAATCATTGAAAACTGTGCATATTTTTGTAGACTAAAAAAAATAACCCTCACAAAAGATTATTTTTTTTTTCTTTTTATTTTTAAGGAAATTCGGGATATAAAATGATTAGCAACTCAACCGAAAAATTAATGATAAATACTTTGGTTAAAGTTTTTTATAAAACAAAACAAACAAACAAAAAAGAATATTGTAAATCTGAATTTAATACAGCATATGCCAATAACATATTATTTTTCATGGAAACACTAAGCCTTTTTTCAACATTTACATAATCTTTAAATAATAGAGAGATTTAAAAAAAATCTTTTCACCACCTGAATATATTAAAGACTGATGTCCTGTTAAATAAACAAAAATAATCTAGCATGAGTTTTATGTTTTTTCTAATCGATCTAATCTAATTTTAACCGAAGCGGCAAGGATAAGTAGACAAATGCTCCTTCGAAGAAACAATTTTTAGAATTCTCAATTAAAATATTTTTTAGTAGCATATTGTATAGTATAATAATATTCATTGAATTATTTCAATTTTTAATTAAGAAAAGCCATACAAATTAGCTCAAAAATTAACTTTAGTAGCAATAGGATAAGTGCTAATATTATGGAACGAAATGACTTATGCACGACAAAGGGTACCAAAAACGCCGAATTTTAGTACTGGATAAACAGTGTGAAAACACAGAAAGCATAAATCCTTTTAAAATGTAAATATGTCTTTAATGTCACTACCTTATCGTCTTTGTAATAAAGTAATTTTTAAATTAAATAGAGCTCTATCTATCGGTAAGTTATTACGTCCTGCTAATTTTTAACTGACTTAAAAAAAAGAAGGAGGTTATCAATTCGTCTGTGTGTTGCTTTTTTTTTTATGTTTGTGCCTTTAGAACTCGGTCATTTCAGCACCGATTTTAAAAATTTTTGCGCCATTAGAAAGGTTATGGCTACAGATTGGTCCCATTTTAAAAACAGTTTAAAAGTTTAAAAATTAAAGGGTGTCCCCATACAACATACATATTTTTTACGTTTATTATGAACTCTATAGGTCACCCATTTAAAATTAGAAAAAAGTGCGTATCACTATAGCTCCCAATAACAAAAAGTAATTAAAAAATAAAATTTAAAATTAAAGGGTGACCCCATAGGTGACGTAAATTCACCTTTATGGTCCTATCTTTTGAACCGTTATAGACAAACACTTGAAAGTTGCACATAATGTTCGTTACTATGTCTGCTATAATAAGTATAAATATTTAAAATTAGAAATTAAAGGGTGTCCCATTAGTTGGTTTATTTTGATTTATATATGGCCAAACTTTTGAACCGTTATAGACAGACAGTTGAAATTAACAAAGAACTTGTATTGCTAAGTCCGCTAAAATAACAAATGTAAAATATGAATTTGGAAATTAAAGGGTGTCCCAATAGTTAATGTAAAAGTGATATATATGACCAAACTTTTTAACTGTTATAGATAGACAGTTGAAATGTACAAAGAACGTATATTCCTTAGTCCGCTATTACAACAAGTATAAAATTTGGATAAATTAAAGGGTGTCCCCATTATTGATGTAATTTGACCATTACGTCCACATCTTTGGAACCGTTATAGACAAACTCTTGAAAAATAGACAGAATGTTCACTACTATGTCTGGTATAACAACAAGTATAAATATTTAAAATTGGAAATTAAAGGGTGTCCCAATAGTTGATGTAATTTGATGTATATGGACACAAAGTTAAATTTTACAAAGAATCTGTATGACAAAGTTCTCTTTAATAAGTATTTATATTAAAATTTGAATTTAAAGGGTGTCCCAATAGGTGACGTCATTTGATATATATGACCCTATCTTTTAAATAGTTATTGACAAACACTTAACAATTAGACAGAATGTCCATTACTATGTGTGTTAAAATAAGTATAAATATATAAAATTATAAATTACAGGGTGTCGCAATAGTTTATGTAATTTGATGTATATGACCAAACTTTTAAACCGTTACAGACAGACGGTTGAAATTTACAATGAACCTGTATTGCTACGACCGCTATAACAAGTATAAAATTTGAACTCGGAAATTACAGGGTGTGGCAATAGTTAGTGTAAGTTTATGTATATAGCCAAACTTTTGATCCGATGTATACAGACAGTCGTTTGGCATTGGTTCGACCTGAAAAAGCACAGAACCCTGGGGTCTTGTGCCCCTATATACTCCGGAAGTACTGCTCCCCCGGTAGAAAATCGACTGATATTTGTTTTAGATTATTGAATTCAAAAATTAGTTTTTTTATCTGAATTGACAGTTTGTGCAATGACATTTAAAAAATCCCGTTACAATCTTCCTCGAATATAATATAATCATTGTATAATTACCGTCTTAAAGAAACATGATTTTAAGTTTGCTGTTTTGAAGTCGGTTTTTTTTTGCAAGAATTATTTAATTTTGATTTTAGTTATAAAAATTGGACCATCTTCAATTTTGTTTCTGAACTATGGGTTAATTTAATTTTGCATGGCACGGCTTTAACTAATCAAGAGAATTTTATCGTTAAACTGCATTAAAAACAAAACTTCCACATTCTCAACCCACAGAGTCCAGGTATTTTTGTCTGAACGCGTTCTTCAAATAAAAACTGTAAAATTTATCGAATTTTCACTCACAACTTAATGAACATAGTTTTGAAATTGTTTGATTTTTTTTTTTATTCTGCCCAAAATAATTGGTAGATGGCAAGGGAACCTAACCAAAGTGCCAGGGTGTGATTGCCTTAGCTTCCTCCAAAATCTGCAGAGCGACCTATACCTTCGTATAGGACGTGAGACTCCAAATTCAGGTAGGTAAAATTAATAAGAGTTAAATAATGCTCCTCCAGTTAAAATCTTGAGTTTATTGGTTCTCCTCCAGTTAAAAATTTAGTTTAATGGTGCTCCTCGAGTTAACAGTTCAGTTTTTAAAATTGTACTCCACCTATGTCCGACTTATTGAAATTAAAATTTCTAGATTATATACGATAACCAAATGATTACACGTGGCTGATTGAGCAACCACCAATAACAGTACCGTTGTACAGCTACGGCACTGTTCGAAGGCCGAACAACAAGGACGGCCTAATTGACTTTAAGCGATAATGACAATGACGCACGCACGTGTTCCCTGACCCAGAGCTACTTTACGACTGTGAAATTGTTTGATCAATTGTTTGAACATATATCGAAAAAATAATAGATTTCTTTTTCCCCAACCTATTATTAATACAGGTCAAGTAAACAAACTACGAAAATAAAAAAAAAAATTAAAATCATTAAATTTCTGTCAATCACAAATGAAACAGCTTTAGGCGGGATCAAAAAAGCATGTCTGCGCATTAATAATACGGAATAATTAAATTTACAAAGGTAGGCATTCACATTTCATATTGATAGCAAAAAACATAATCATTAAGGGAATTTTTCAATTAAACTGAAAATGTTTAGCAAACGTTTTATGCAAAGATATTGTACATTTAATTATTTTTTCATAATCATGTTATACATGAGAAAATCTAAAAAATACTTTTTAACTGCTAAATATTCAGACAAATCAATTGGTCCTTAACTCACACGTTTGCCGTGATATACCATTACAATGGTACAATTGCGAGTAAAACAAAAACAGAAACATATTTTTTGAGTGATTGATTTAGTTCGTTTAATTTTCCAATGCTGATTTTGTTTACTTTATTTATCTTCTTATATTATTGTAGTCTAAATAAGTAATACCAGAAACAAAAAATCTTACAAGCTGTCTTTCAATATCTCTCGAAAATAGACGTTATATTTCGCTCTGATACATTCTCCACCATAACAGTCAAATCGTTTACCAAACGTTTGCGAAAGGCTTTTTCTCAGATTTTTCTCATAGTTTCTTTTTTTGACTGCATGTATACATTTAAGTGAGAGTATAGGTTGTGCTTGCGACGATAAAAAGACAAAAAATATAATTGAAATGACACAATCGTTCTCATAGTTTCTGTTTTGTGTTACTCACAACAAAGAACAAAACCAATCGCTTTGTTTATTTTCGTACTCTGACATTTAGTATTCTAGATAAACGGACACAAGTCCGCGCACCCGCCTCCAAATGAAGACACTTTAACTATAAAATATATAAAATACAATTTAGCTCTTTTTTAATCTTTCATATACCATAATCTGTTTTTTATACTTCCTACAAAATGTTGTTTATACTTCCTACAAATGCATTACTCAGAAGAGGTCATTTTGTGTCATATACGAATAAATAAAAATGTTTGGCCTATTTAAGAAGGTATAAACACTTTATTACAAATTTACTTTCATTTAATAAAATTTTGCAACTATTGAATTTGATATAAAATATAATTATTATTTATTATATTGTGATATTATAATTATAATATAATTATATATTACAATAATAATTATAAGATAATTATATATAAAAATAATACTTGCAAAAAAAAACCGACTTCAAAACAGTTAGAAAGGCACCAATTCTAAACTAAAAATGTAAGAAGTAATCTGTAAGAATTATATTTAAACCAAATAAAAGATATGGCAAAATTAGAGGTAAAAGGAATAAAAAATAAAGACTATTTGCATGATAAGCCTCTCCCTATTACTGTTCAAAAGTTAAACTATTTTCATCAGCATCCGTCTTTTAATGGGGACACCATTCAAATCTCTGTCTATAACGGTTTCAAAGATAGGGACACACAGATCAAATAACATCACCTATTCGGACACCCTTAATTTAGAATTTTAAATTAAAGACCTGTTGTTATAGAGGACTTGGCCACAAAGATTCTTTATATATTTCAACTATCTGTTTATAACGGTTAAAAAGTTTAACCATAAATATCAAATTACGTGAACTTTTGGGACACCCTTTTCATTATAATTCCAAATATTTATACTTGTTATCATACCAGAGAAAGTAGTGGACATTCTGCCTAATTTTCAAGTGTTTGTGTTTAACGGATCAAAAGATAAGACATCAAATGAAATAATTTATGGGGACACCCTTTAATTTCTAAATTCAAATTGTATACTTGCTATAGTGGACTTTGCAATACAGGTTCTTGTAAATTTCAGCTGTCTGTCTCTAACAGTTCAAAAGTTTGGCCACATACATAGAATTACATTAACTATTGGGACACCCTTTTAGCTCCAAATTCAAATTTTATACTTTTTGTTATAGCTGACTTAGCACTACAGGTTCATTGTAAATTTCAGCGCTCTATGTACAACAGTTCAAAAGTATGGCCATATCCATTAAATTGAATGAACTATTGGATCACCCTTTAATTAAAAATTTTAAATATTTATACATTTGTTTATAACGGTCATAGTAATCGACATTCTGTAAAATTTTTAAGGGTTTGTCTATAACGGTTCAAAAGATAGACCCAAATAGGTCAAATTATGTCACCTATGGGGATACCTGTTAAATTTTAAATTTATTTTTTATAAATTTCTGCTGTTTAGAGCTATAGCGACATGTAATTTTTTAAAATTTTAATTTGGTGCCCTTTACGGTTCTTAATACATGTAAAAAACTTGTATGTTGTATGGGGACACCCTTTAATTTTTAATAAAATGAAATGTTTTTAAAATGGGACCCACGTGAAAGCATAACGTTTCAAATAAAGAAAAAAAAAGGTGGTAAATATTAAAAGTAAAAATATTTAACAAGAGGGAAGCTTAAGCTAGTGGTAGACTTCGTTCTCACCAACTGACGATTGATAATTGAATACAAGTTTTCTCGCATTCCTTTATCTGGGTTTGGTTTGTTAAATAGATTATGCTTACAACTAAAACACCACCCTAAGTAGATTATATACAAGAGTGCTGATGACGGACGTGGCTGTCCAGAAAATGTGCATTCCGCTCCTGCTGGTGTCTAAAAATTAAATTTTCCCAATTTTTCTTTAATATTATCACCTAATTTGTAATTTAATTAACTCTTTCTTAGAGAGAATAAAAACGAACTTAAGCTTGACTATAAATTTCATTGTAAGTAATACATAAATAGTTCGACTAATAATAATTAAAATTTTCAAAAATAAAGAAAAAAATTTTAAAATCGGTTCAGAAATGGCTGAGTTTTGCGGTTACACACATAAAAAAAGCAACATTCAGACCAATACATAGATAACCTCCTTCTTTTTTGTAGTCGGATAAAAAAAAAGACAAATACTTTTTAATTTTTTGTTTAATTTTGAAATCTTTTAAAGCGAAAAATTAAATAATGTAAAGGAAAACTGATTACTAAATTTTAAATTTTGGAACACAAATTAAAAATTCATTATATTTTGTTTGATGTTGCAATTGAAAAATTTCTAAACTTTTACACCATAAAAGGCCTAAATTAATGGCCTGTTGTGTGTTTTGATTGTTAAGCAGGTTCTGTTGTCAACGAAATAATTTAATTGAATTGTAAATATTGATTCTTTCAGCTATTTCGCTATTTATTTACCTTTTTTTATAAAAAAAAAAGAATAAACGAAAGAAAACAAAAATAAAAAGTTATGTTGTACTGCACAGTGTGATGCGTAAGTTAAAGCCTTATCTATACTAGCTGCCTATTACTGAAGTGTAAAGAAGACAACGTCAAATACTAAAATCTAATAGTATATTAGAGATACTCACAAGGTGTTGTTTTGCTACACATAAGCTATTAAGAAGTATCAAGCAATTTTGTTCTTGAGAAAACAAACACCACCCCACTCGTCCAGATAACAACCCAGCAAAAAATTTGGTTTTTGTAAGAGTAGTGCATACCAAAAAGCACAACTGTACGAACATAATTTGATTTTAGGTCCTCTACACTGTGTAGAAACAATTGCTGAAAAGGAAATGCTACTATGTGGGACATTGCGAACAAATATAAGCAGGTTTGTAAGCAAGAAAAACTCGTATTTTTTGCTGGGAATGTCAATCCAAATATGCAGGCTGGTGAACAACTAGGCATATTATGTCGCATTGAGATTTCTTTTAAGGTCCTCGATATCTCAGTTATGTAGTCTATTATTTTTGATTTTAGTAATCTGCGTCTCGAAGAATAAAAAAAAATGTGTGTTCCAATCTAAGGTGGTGTTAGCCTAGATTACACATCCTTACAATGGCCTACTAAAATAGAAGACATAGTGTGGATCTCAGAGACAGAATTTGCAAGTTGTACTACAATGGAATATTGTCATAAAATTTAGTGAAATGGTTGCCAAAAACAAATTTGAAAGTCTTTTATTTGCTGAAATGCGTGCCGACGCGTCGTGACGTTGCGTTGTACTAGCAGGCATTTTTTTCTTTGTGATGTGTAGTTAAATAGCACTCTGTGCTATAGGAAGTTGTTCGCAACAGTCATATATTTTTATTTTTTCAAACATAAGACACTTCTCATTTTTAAGTGCAATACTGCATAAAATTGTACTAAAAAATAAACACAAAACAAGAAAATAGAAATATTTTGTTTAGAAATACTTTTTTATACATAATTTCTAATAAAATTTATTTTTATCTTAACCACTGTACAACAATACGGCTTCTTTCAAGTTACATAAAACTGTAGAATTAAAAAAAAATTGCAGAAGGTTACAAAATAAATCAAACTAATCACACCATTGAATTTTTTAAATACAGTGAAAGGTAAGAAGAAAAAAAATTAAGAAACGTGTTAAAAAATAAAGGAAATTTGGGTGATGCTACAGTAGAAAACTTATCGAATCAATTTACCTCCTCAGCAGTAAGTAACCTTTGTAAGCAAAAAGTGATGTTGACGAATATGACAGTGGGCGCACAATTTAAAATACCCTGTAGTTTTCGAAGCAGTTTGTCAAAACTACTATTTAAAGAGAACCATGAGATCACGTTATTTGTGGCCTGACTCAATATATTGGCAAAAATTATTATAATAAGGATCCAATACGTTTGATCCATATTCCAAAACGTCTCAGACCAGTGAAACGTAAAGTTGATTGGCAATATAAAGGTTTGGAGAATTATTTTGCCCACCTATTTATAAATGCAAAAACACCTCTGATATTGTTGACAATCATAGTAATGTATGCATCAAAGTTTAATTTAGATTCAAGTAACATTCCAAGATCCATGTCGACTAAATCTAGCTGAGTAGTTATTAACAGCTATACAACTATTTCTAAATAATCGCTTACATTTACATTTTTTAAGTTTAGCTTCATTAAATTCTGCAGCATGAAAATAAGTTGTTAAGATCACTTTTAAGATCACTTTGAACATATCGCTTGAAACTATAAAAATTTTGCACATCATCAGCATACATCAAAATGTGGGAAAAGTTGATAATATTCTTAAGATCATTTACAAATAGCAAAAAAAAAAAGAAGAGGTTTAAAATGCCTACCTTACGAAATACCGATTAGAATATCAATGTTCTTAGACGTACTACTAATGAAATCAACATTCTGTTTTCTACAGTTTAACCCTCGGAGGTATAGACAGGTCTGTGCAGACTTTTTGCATATAAAAGTGTGTGTAACATTTTTGTTTTTCATATTAGAGACAAATCCTTCCATGACTTCCCGCAGCAACAATCTCCGAACACAATGAGCAAAAAATTAGAGCAATAGTGGATCCGGATTCGGTGTAATCCCGGTTTACAAATTTATGTATATAGCATACAGAGGTCTGTGCAGACCTAAATGTAATTCGTATAGAATGAAGGGAGGAAAATGATAAAAGAGTGTAAAACTTTTTTGTTTTTCATGTTTTTTTTTTTTTTGTTTTTCGGTTCGGTATTTTTGGTGGCAAAACAAATTTCATTTCAAATTATTGCAGATTACAATAACAATTTTCATGAATTTCGGTCGAGAGTGAAGCAAACCTATAGCCGAAACAAAAATATATACGTATTTATTGGCCTTACCTTGTTTGCCGGCATATTCGGGCAAAGCGATCGGCCTAGTCATGAGTTGTAGGGACACAATGGTAATCCTATCTACAAGGCGACGATGTCTGCTAACCGTTATAAACTTATTCTAAAGTTTAATAGATTTAATAAGGGTACCACGAGATCCGCTCGCATTGTAGAAAGCAAATCGGCCGCCATCGACGACATTTGGAATATGCTCATGAGCAATTTAAAGCGTCGATATGTTCCGGCTGCCCAAACAACTGTTGATGAGCAATTGTTTCCGTACCGAGGCCGCACGCGATTCACCCAATATATACCTTCGAAACCAGCCAGATACGGCATAAAAATATGGTGGTTGTGCGATGCCAATTCAAATTATCCACTAAAATGAATTATATATGTTGGAAGGTAACCAAATGAACCACGTACGTTAAACCCTGGCGAGAACGTTGTTCTGAAATTGGTAGATAAATATAGTGGTTCTGGTCGAACAATATATGCCGACAACCTTTTTTCATCCTATGATTTGGTCACGTTTTTGATGAAAAAATGGTTGGCTTATGTAGGAACCAAGGAAGGAAAAACAAGGCCTGCATACTGAAGCAGATGCTGGACCCAAAAAGAGAGATGATGAGCACATTATTCGCCTAACACAACGATAATGTCGCACTCTGCTCATATGTGACAAAGAAGAACATTATAATTCTGCTATCGACTATTCAAAACCAGCAAGAAATCCGTTACAAATATTAGATTACAACATCCATAAAGCAGGAGTGGACACCATGGACCAGATGGTTGGTGGCTGCACCTGCAAACGGGCCACAAATCGATGGCCTTTGGTCATGTTTTTTAATATGCTAGATGTTGCGGTATTAGCTGATTTTGTGATACATGACAAAATGGTGCTTGTAAAGAGGACTGACAGAAGGCGTATCTTCCTTATGGAATTGGCTGAACACCTCGTGCTCTCTTACATGGAACAGAGAGCCGAAAATCCACATGTAAGAGCCATGCAACATGTGAAACAGTCCATGGCGTTATTCGGTATAGAGGTAAGCATTTCATTTCTTTATTTATTCAATGAATTCAAATTTTTTTTCTTTCAGGTAGCTTCAGGCCCGCCCATGGATGACCAAACACACCACATGAAGACCGTTAGTCATAGTTGAGCATCTCTTTCTAAAATCATGTTGGCTAAGTTATATAATTGTTGCAAGAATCAACAACCAGTTTGTCAAACATTTTCGAAATAGCACTTAATTTGACAATTCGTCTATAGTATTTTTCTCGTATTCCTTAATCTGAGTTTGATTGGTTAAATAGATGATGTTTATAACTTAACACTGCCTAAAGTTGATAGATGCGAAGAATACAGAAGAAGGACGTAGCGGTCCAGAAAATGCATTACATTCTGCTAATGTCTAGAATAAAATTTTCCCAATTTTCTCTTTGCCTCTTGCTAAAAATTGTATGCCCATGGCCTAAAACGGTTAGTGTTAGTGTTTAATGTTTTTCATTTTACGTGTAATGTAGACGGGGGGTAAAAGTAAGAAAGGATTTTCGATGTACTGCAATTTTATTAATAATTAAAGATAAAAAGAATAAGAATTTCTATATATTAATACCTATTTATTGTAAAGAATTTGAAAAAGCAACTCTGTCACTTGGTTGATATTTAAGGTGCAAACTGAGTCCAACTTTGACTACATAGGAACACTCACTTTACCAGTCATGAGTTAGCAAAGAAGTATACAGCCGATACTGAATATTGATTTATGAAACCAGGGCCCTATTCCACAAAGCAACGTATCAACTTTTCACTTTGCACTTATCAAATTTTTCGTCAATTTGCAAAACTTTATGTTCCACAGAACTATAAAATTTGATAAGTGATAAGTTGAAGTTCATAAGTGTAATTTGCAAAGTCTTTGCAATTTTTATATTCTCTTTGCAATATCTGTTCCACGTACGCTCTCTTCTGCAAAGTTAATATTGAAAAGTGTAATTTGCAAAGAATTTGCAAAAATTATGCTGTTTTGTTCCACAAAAACATTAATTTCTATTTTTGCAAAGCAAATTTTGATAAGTTTGTCATAAATTTGCAAGGTAAACGATCGTTTTGCAAATTTATATTGCTATAACTTTAATAAGGTTTTTATTCGACGATAATGAAGACGCTGTTATAGCAACAAATAATAGAGACCAAATTAATTTTCCAGAACTACAAAGCTTTATTTTAAAAGAGTGCTATCGTTTAAATAAAATCCAAGTTGATTTCATTTTAAATAAAGTTAGAGAAATATCTGAGCACAATATTGGTCGGCTGGAAATGGTTGTCAGTACCATAAAGTTGCAGTTAGGCACGATGATACGATGATGTTAGTGGTATTGGTAAACAGTTGTTTATGATAGTTGGATTCGTTTGAGTCTGTAGTTGCATGATTGACACAATCATTAAAATTGATGCGCTATCTATATACAAGAAGGATATGTTGTCTGGCATGGGCTTTTTGTAAAACTTCCTCCCAGGCAGCTTGCTTATCTAATTTTAAAAATGAAATCTAAACTTTGAAATTTTTCAGAGATCGTAAATAACAGTTATCGTATAGTTATTTTGAGAATTAAATAAAAAACTCCATCTAAAACAGTTATATTTTATAAAAATTGATAACCAATATAATCACCTTGCATTTCAATTGAATAAAATAAATCGTCATTAAAATAATGTAAGTTTTTAAATTGTTCTTGTATGATTAACGATCTTCACCGGATGTTTTGGTATTGAGCGGCCTCCGTTCATATATGTCCACAAAAAAAAATTATGTAAATAAACAAAATTAGTTTTATTTTCAGACGGAAAAATAAAACTCCTCAAAAAAGTTTTTTTTTTATTGCGGAAAAATAAAAATTTCTTTTTAAGTTTCTTTTAAATTTTTATTTTTTCGTTGAAAAATAACTCTTAACTATGGAGTTGAGAATGATTTGTTAAGATCACCATAGATTCTGAAAGAGCTCGTCAATATAAATCTATTAATATATGACAGTATAGATCTACGTTGACTATAACATAAAGAGTTTTTCAGTTTTATTTTTTTTTTTTTTTGACAACTGTTATTTAAGGTCCCTGAAATATTTATAATAATGCAGATGAAGTTTTGTAGTCAGGCTTACTTGAAGAAATATTTTTAAATAGACTTCGTTCTCACTAACTGACGATAGATAATTGAATACAAGTTTTCTCGCATTCCTTCGTCAGCGTTTTGTTGATTAAATAGATGATGTTTTCAACTAAAACACCACTTAAAGTAGATGGATGCGAAGAATACTGAAGACGGACGTAGCGATCCAGAAAATGCAGAAAATTTTCCAATTTTTTCTTTAAAATTAATCATTTTATTTTAATAAAAAACTTTCCCTCAACAGACAGAATAAAAAGAATTTAAGCCTTACTTCAAAATTACATCTGTATGTTAATAAATAGTTCGACTAATAAAACTAAAATATTATTTGCAATAAATAAAACAAATACTTACATTTCTCTACTCTACTCATTTTAACAAGTTATATTTAGAAATACAAAGTGAAAAGTTATAAGACAGAAATGCAAAGATGATTAAATGCTTTGTGGAACACTTTTCACACTCACTTTGCACGAAAACGCAAAGACTTTACAAAATGTGCAAAGTCTTTGCAAAAATTGCAAAGTGTTTGCAAAAATTTGCTTAGTGCAAAGTGAGATTTGCAAAGATAATTGTGGAACAGAAACACTTATCACTTTTCCAAAAATTGCATTTTGATAAGTGCAAAGTGAAAAGTTGATGAGATGTTTGTGGAATAGAGCCCAGTTAAAGAATTGAGAACTTTCTGTCCTACCAAAGAATAGTAAATATTTTATCATTATTTCTTTTTTGTTAATTTATTTATTGTTACAATACAATTACAAATAATGTTCTATTATACCCGAAGTCTTTGGTTGGAATTCGACTCACAACGCCCAGACTGATAGACTAGCACACTACCTACTAGTCTTCCGGGGCACCCAGCATTATTATTAGAAAGGACAATTAGAAAGGACAATTAGGTCCACCCTTTCTCATACAAATATTCAATTACCATTTCACATTGAGGACAATATAAACTAACTTCTTAGGGATATTCATGCGAATATTTAGCCATAAAAATCATGTACCAATAAATATTACTGCCAATAAAAATGAACACTGAACTAACGGGTGCACACGCTGATAGAAGAACGCAAATACACACATACACACACACATATGTCAAGGTATGCTGTCAGTGTGTGTAACTGGTGATTTAAACTTAGAAAGGAAATCTGTACAACTGTTAAATTTAGGCAAGCAGTTAGCAATGTGTTCCAAATTTACACACACACTTACAAATATCTTATGTTTTCATTATGTCTATCAATTTCCTTTTTTAGTTGTAATACTTGCAGCTCTAGTTGTGTGTGAAAATTGTTAAGATCATAAATGTAAGGGCGTGTTTATGACACTCTTGTATGGCATTTTAAAAGAAAACATATCCCAACATACTCGTACATACATATAGATACTTTGTAGAGAATGTGAATTTGTGTCAGGTTCTATTAAAAGGTGAATTTGTTTCTTGTGTGATTGCTGTTGCTATTGAATGGCCAATTACTAAAATCCAATGATTGCAAAGGCCAAAATAAGAAATATACAAACGCACACAAAAAATATTTTTTATTCTTTCTAAAATATACACACATATCCACACAAGATAAACATTAGAAATACAACTTATAACAAAACAAACAAGTTGTTGGGACGAACAAAAAAATCTTAAATGTTGAATGAACCGTAAAAGGAATGAAATCAAAATGATAACAACAAAATAAATCGTAGGAATAGAATTAAGTAAATTTTTAACAATCTGTCACTATGCGACCTTTAAGCATAAATATACGAACACACTTATGTAGAAATGGCTACAAATAATTGCGTGCTTTAATAGACTAAAGTCTCTCTATATTCTGAGGGGCTCTTCTTTACTTAAAAAACGTACAAAAATTAATTTTGTATTTAAAATATTATTTCTTAGAGAGAATAAAATTAAGCTTGACTTATCATACTTATCTGTATGTAAATAATATACTTTGACGAATAAACTTTCAATATTACTATATATACATATAATAAAGTAGTAACTCTCTTCCGTCTGTCTGTCTGTCTGTCTGCTTTTCATTAACGTTCGCATCACAAAAAAACTACGGGATGGATTTTAACAAAATTTTGTGAGGTGGTACCTAAGTATCCTGGTTGCAATATAGGTTACTTTTTTCCGCAAAAATATTTTATTTCCAACAGAAAGTGGAGAAAAAGCTGTCAAAAACGCAATTTCCGGTACTGATATTTTCGGTTCAAAACTAGGATTTTTCTACACGGTTATATTTTCAAATCACCATTTTGTTTTTGAAAGTGGGATCCTTTAAAAAACTACTGCGCAACAGATGGCGTCAGTTGAATAAAATTTGTATTTTTACTTTGTGGAATTACATTGTTGTTAAAATATTTTAAACACCTCTTACAGAGCTTTGTAATAATTTTTTGAATTTTAGAATTTTTGTATAAATTTTAGAATTTTATCCAGGGATGGATGCCTTTATATAAAGTTTATACATAAACCAAAACTGAAGCATTATAAAAGTAAGAGTCTTTCAATTGGTGTGGAATACTTTCAAAGCAAAATTGAGCAAAATATTGTCAGGACGCCCTCGACGTGGCGGGAACTGTTAGTATTTAATATTTCTATTTTGTTATTATTTTTATTTTGTTTAAATATAAATGGGGTAAAAATTGCTGAAAGTTGATTTATTCTGTATACACATGTCTCCATACCCAAACTGAACACCATCAAAGAAAGAAGCGATTCGAAAATCGATAATTTTGAATTTGTTATTGAAAGAATTTTAAAAAGTACAGAAATGCCTCTTGTGATGGTTAATAAAAAATGCAAAACAAAAATTAAAGAAATCAAAAAATAAATTTTCAAAAAATCCGATTTGGCATAGAATGGCCCATATGTAGGTATGAAAATATTTGGAAGTGTTTCTTGTTTGCCATCAATTAATTTTCGTTTGTAAGCGCGAAAAGTCTTTAAAACATTTTAAAGTGATTAAACTTTTTAATTTTTTTTTTAAATTAAAAAAAACTCATTTTGATTTTGTTTGCTTAAAAGAAAGTAAAAAATAATTCCATTTCTATTTCTTGGAACTTACAGTTATTACAGTTTTGCAAAATCTAACATTATCCAGCAATTGTTTAAAAGGTATGGGTGTAGACTCATAAACATTGATTTCTGTTTCTGTAAAAATTTAGTCCAACCTCTAAAATAACTACATCAAAAGGGTTTGAATATTTGTTTTTTTTTTTGTTTTTTATAAAAAAATACGAAGAAGAGCAAAAAGGATTGAAAGCAAAAATGATTGAATAAAATTCAAATTGACTTAAATTGTGAAGAACTTGTATTCAATGTCAGAGAGATTAAACACTGTAAAGCAGGTTTACTTTTTACGTAAACAAGTTTGAAAGAATGAGTATTAAGATTTCTGCTTATAAAACTGCTTGCAATTGGATGATTTTGATCCGACAAATTTCCACTTAGAATTTACTTAAATCTTATAAAAAAAACTTAACTTAAATCTTATAAAAAAAAGTTTATATAACTGATTTCCAAGATATCCCTTATAAGAGAAATATAGAAGCTTTCTTTCTTCGCCTGTTTGTTATACCCATAGGTGGTAAAGGTTATATATAAGTTTGTCATTCCGTGTGTAATTTCTACAATATTCATTTCCGACGCCATAAAGTATATACATTTATTCTGAATCCTTATACATAGAGAAAGAAATTGATTAAGCGATTTCCGTCTGTGTTCTGGTTGTAATTAACTTTGCCAAGACAATAGAAGAGATTCAGAAAATTTAAGCCCACCAATCTACCAGGCATTGCTTCGAAAATTTCGTTAATGAAATTCAGCAACATCAGACTATTCCATTCGATGCTGCGGGCAAAAAACCACGCCTATATTTACATTTCACTTTGTTTTTTTTTTTTTTGGTTTTAATAATCCTTTTGCCTTTTTTATTAAATAAATATTAAAGCGAGACCAGTAGATCGCATAGAGGGCATACAGGTCTCGGGGGATCAAGAACTACCTGCGAGGAGCAATTTTTGTTTTTTTTTAGTTTGCTAGGGTTTTTCTTCTTTGAAAAAATGCAGTCAATAGGCACATCGGAAGTCAATATGACCCCCCTATATACTTTAGTCTAACAATCCTGACGCAATACACATTGTAGAAAGGTCTATTCTTTTATAAAAAAAGTCTGTAAAATATTTAGAAAAACATTTCGATAAAGTTTTTACAAAAAAATTTTCAATAAAATTGTCGATAAAATTTTTACAAAAATTTTCAATAAAATTTCCAAAAAACTTTCGATAAGATTTTATCAAAAAATTTCTATATTTTTAGAAAAATATTCTAGTTTTAGAAAATTTTCTCGATAAAATTTAGGCAAACAATTTTCTATAAATTTTTACGGAAAATTTTGTTGGATTATCTTTTTTTAAGAAAACTAAAAAAATAGGAATTAAATTGTTATTCTATGAATTTTCTTAATAAATTAAATTTTTTAAATTTAACAAAAAAAAAATACTTCTTGACGCTAAGAAATGCATCGCATGCCAGTTTGTATTACATACAACTTACAATATACAAAAAGTTTTTAGTTGAGTTGCAACATCATATACATAATTGCAAAACGATGTTGCAACATCATATACATAATGGGATGGGATGGGATTTCATCAAACGAGTTCAAGATTAATTCAAAGCTAACGCAAGGTTGTCTTACTTTTTCTATCCTTTAAATTATTTTTCTTTCTTTGTAAAATATTCAACCCTTTTTACTCTTTCAAAATGAATACTACGCTCAATCTCATGATGAAATAAAATCATGACTTCGAGATTTGTTCGCACAGACATGTCTTTAAAATTCATGTTAAACACACTTCTCATTATCCGAACAGTTCTTATAAGTCATTTCAAATGTAGAAAAAATCAAATCGAATATCTATTAAAGCAACTCACTCTCTCATCCCTCGCACAAAGATCAGCATGAGTAGGGTACCTTCTCTAAAAAAACACCAACCATAAAAAATAAATTATTTGTCTAGCACAGGCTTAACATAGATGAATTCTTATTGGTATTTCAGTTACATTGAAGATTTATTGTAACTTTAAGGTATTGCGATATCGTTCAATTTTTTTTTTTTTTAATGTATGTGAATTTAAAATTTAGGTTTGTGTGACAACTGAAGAAGTATTTTGTACATCATCTTTCAAGGGTTGTCTAGATGGTTCAAGCAGTTTTTCTGTAGTACCTGTAAAAATTAGGAAGTAGATAAGGATTCGATTATAGTGAAAGCCGAATGAAATAGAAATTAATTTTAAATAGAAAAGAGGATCCTCTGTGTCCCTTTTTAGTAAATAAATTAACGTTAATATACATACATATATGTAATATATTTTTAGGTTGTTTATGTATTAATGCATGTGACTTTTTCATGAATTTTTCTTGGATAAATAACATTTGGAAACATTGATATTTTTAAGTCGCCTTTTTTATTTTTTCACCAACACTTCTTTTATTTTATTTTGTTTTTTTTTTTTAAGTCACCTTTTTTTATTTTTTTACCAACACTTCTTTTATTTTGTGTTTTTTGTTTGTCTCTAACATTTTTTATGTTATACATCCTGCAGGTTTATTTGTGTGAATTTTTGGTAAAATATTGTCCATAAAATAGGGTTTGCGCAAACCCTAGAGGAATGAAATTTTGCAACCGCAAAAAAGAACTCTTCAAATGTTATAGCACACATACAAAAACAAGAATCACACAAAATTCGCCAAAAAAGGTGAATAGAAGTAACAGAATAAAAAAAGAAACAACTAAATCCCCAAATAAAAAATATTAAAAAAAAAATGGCTTAGCACGTTGGCTTTTTCCATTTTTTTAATTTGTCGACTTTTATTTAGCCTTTTTTATTTTTTTGTAAATGTTACTGGTGTTTTCCTTTTAGGTTTTTCTTTTAAAATTCATTGCTGTTTGATGCAGACATTTTTGCTTTTGTGTCTGTTTTTGGCTTCAAATATTTTTCCATTTATATATTTGTTCACACATACTCGTACATATACATCCATTAATACTTAACCGGCTGTACGAAGGCTTTCTAGAAGGCCTCTTTATTCCTTCTTTATTGGCAAAAGGAATCCTAGTCGTATTCCATAATGATATATTTTTTACACAAGTTTTACATTCGTTATTTAGGCAAGCGTTCCACAAGATTTTCCGAAAACACAATGCAAAAATTTTAAAAAATATATTTTGATAAAATATATTGTTTTTCAATTTTTATTAAGCTTTTTAATTTATTTTATGCATGTCTGTTTATTTATTTTGAAATCACATTTTTTCCTTGGCAGCTCAACTGTTTTAATCAAAGGTTTAAGGAAAATTAAACCAAATCCCGGGCCTATGCTTCTTGCAGGAGTAAGAGGACCAAAGATATACAAACGAAATTTTGCTTTTTTTTTAATTTTTTACTATTTGATCTTGGTTTTATAAGAGTTTCTAAATTATTTTTCTACATTTTTGCCATACAAAAGGAAAAATCTAAAAATAGAACACCATCTTCTAGAAATACAAAATTCGAAATAAAAAAATCGAACATCAAGCTTCCCTTCTAACAGAATAGAAGTAGGAACGTGTCCTAAATCTTTTAGAAGGCATAGATAGCCAAGGACTTCTAAAAGTCCTTATTTGAAAGGAACGAAAAAATGAGGATTGTGGAAAGGATTGGAAAGAGAAGCCCTTTAAAAAGTCTAAAGTAACACGGCCTTTGTCCTTTTACCGCAATGCTACATTCATATATACATTTACAAATTTTTGAACAAACAAACAAACAGTTATTTATGGTTGTTATTTGTAAACGTGTAACTGCAAGTTCTAGTATTACTGGTGTAGTAACATAAACATTTGTCCATATAAAGTAACTCTACCCAGTTGGTCATGTAATTACGGAATAAAATGATCGGAGTAAAAGATGTAATAGTTAGACCTAATAAGTGCATGAAAAACATATTTTCTTAGTAACAGTTAGTGATAAAAGTTATCGTTTAAAGCTGCGTAATTGCGTTGGTGACAGGTTATGGAAACCAAGTATCATCTAGCCAAGATGAAAATAAAAGGAGATGATACAGACTGTGTCTGAAAGTGACTGAGACGGCAGTGCATATTGTATGGGAATATCCAGCACTGGCTGATATAAGACATAGGAGCTTGCAAAATGTGGATACTTTGGGGGACCTACCAAATACTAGAGACTTCTTCACGAGAAAGAAGGCAGATAGTTAGCAATTGACAGTCTGATATCACTAAAGTCAAGAGTATAGGCTGGTAATAGCAGGTGAATCAATGAAAGTAAGGTTGCCATAAGGGGGTCAAAAATAAATCTCTTAAAGAAGCGCTCTACTTCGATATTCGTCCCACATTAATAATAAAAAGACCTTGCCGCTTACCTTAGTTCTAGGACTTTCAAATAAATTTTATAATATTGTCATGTAAAGGGTCATTTCATGTTTCAAATAAAAGATAACATTGATATCTGAGCAATTTAAAACCTTTGTACTTCATCAATATACTATTATTGAATCTAAAGCACTTCATGTTATTAGGACGATTTGGATTGTACTCCCTACGAGGACAAAGTCAACAGCTATGAAATTAAAAACAAACAGTCAAGTGCGAGTCAGACTCATACAGGTAGGGTTCCATAGCTTGTTCAATACAAAAAAAAAAGTTGTTAATTTGTCTATGTTTTATGGAGCATCATTTAAATTTTTATTATTTTTTATACTAAAGCGTAGTACTAAATACCCAGAGTAAATATCTAGTGCCTGCCTACAACGTTTAGAAAAGATGGCCAAATGCCTAAAATTCTCGATATCTAGGGCACACCCTTTTATTTTCATTACATATTGTTACTGTAGATATTGTAAGATATAATCTGTGTAAATTTTAAGTGTGATCTTATCACTGCTTAAATATAATGTCTTTCTATGAAAGTATGGGGAGCCTACCTAAAACATGTTATTGTCGGAACACCCTTTAATTGTTATAACGGTGATGGGAACACATATACTGTAAATATTTAATGAGTCGACCTATGACGGTTCAATTTATTTCACTGTAGGAACACCCTTTTATTTTAATTTTGTATACTTGTACATTAAGCAAACATACTTTTAATTACCGTGTGTACATTTTAAATGGTTACATCCTACAGCTCCAGAAATAAAGGCATAAAGGCAATAACACGTCACTTCCGGAATACCCTATAAGTTTCAGTACTTGATGCTATAGCGGCAACACTTATACATATTCTGTAAAAATTTCAAGAGTCTACCTATTATAGTTCAAAAATTACACCATATACATGCAAATCACGTTACTATCGGAGCACCCTTTATTTTTTAGATTTAACCCTCTGCGACTGACGTGGTAGTCTAACAGACACCAACAAACATAAAGAGTGCTTTGTACCGTTATTTTTCAAACAATTACTCTCGCGTTTTCTGTACCTTCGTATTGTGTGCTCATGCGTATGTTAGCGTGTTTAAAAAGATCGAACAAAACGTACGTGTTAGTGTGAGCGAAAAAGTGTCTACAAGTCAACCACATCACCATTAAGGTAGATGTCTCAGAAACAACCATATCAATATTTTTTTTTATATTTTCTTAGTGTCTCCTAAGCAACACATCAATAAAATTGTTATGATATCTAATATTTTAGCTTTGTTATTATGGAGCATTCAAATACATCTCAAAACCCTCAATGTTATAAGAGAACGTCATATGGAACTTACAAGAGCCGCGATGAATAGAGAGAACAGTGGTTGGAGGAAATGAGCGAGCATGAGATCAGCAATGTGGATGATAATTTTAACGACCCCAACTTTCAGCCAGACACTGCACATTTAGGTAACGACGAAATTTCAAATGATGAAGAAGATCAATAACAATGCACGTCCATCTCTGAACGACAACAGGCGAATATCATATCGGTAAGAAAGGATTTATATGGATTGCAAAGCAGCGTCTAAGAACATCCAGAACGGCATCCCATAATATAATCAAATTACCAGGTCGTCTTCACACTTCTACTTTTGAGGGATATTTTAAGCTTTGGTCCAAACTTTTCGCCACGTCCATGTTGGAAATTTTAGTACAACACACTAACTAAAAACTCAGTAGCTACCGAGCCCAATTCAAAAATAATACAAAGGTAGAACTTATGGACACATATGAAACGGAAGTGAAAGCGTTCATTGGTCTTCTGTACTACACTTCAGTTTTTAAATGTAATGGCGCAGATATTCGAACATTATTTGCAACCGATGGTTCTGGCCGTGAAATATTCCGCTGTGGGATGTCCAACTTAGTTGACATGATTTTTTTTTATATAACCATTGAAAATAATTTTTTCTTTTGGAGACTGTTGAAGTTAAATGTAAGCAATAATAAATGTTAAACATTTCTTTAACCAAATTTAATGCTTAATATTTTTTGCTGTTTAGTACAGGTCTACTTTTTCTAAAGGAAATTTATGCAATGCTAATAAACAACCACATAACACGAATTTTTGTGTTGAATTAGTTAGGAAAATGTTTATTTAAATAGCAACTTACTCTCATAAACAATAAACACAAATAGTTTTATCAAATTTACAAAAAGAAACTTGATAAATATAAGCCATGGAAATGGTGTCTGGTGTACTGCCACGTCAGTGGAATTGTGAGAACTAAATCACGTCAGTCACAGAGATTTTATTTTTGATTACTTGTTTATAAAGCGAACATAGTTTTAATTACAGTCTGCAAATTATAAGTAGTTGCTTACTACAGTTCGAGAAATAAACACATATACATGAATAACACGTCTCTATCGGAACACCCTATAATTTTTAGTTTTTGTTTCTATAGCGGCAACAGTTATACATCTTCTGTGAAAAGTCTACCTATTACGGTTCCAGAGTTAAAAATCGATAACAGACGGCCAGATGGCCAGTCGGACAGACATTGTAGCTAAAATAATAGGGTCACGTTTTTACCCTTTGGGTACGATACCCTAAAAATGTCATTAATAAATTAATTATTTAGGCTTAAGTTCTTAATTATAAAGAGAATAAAGAATAATTAGATACCAGCAAAGCAGAATGCATTTTCTAGACAGCTACGTCCGTCATCAGTACTCTTTGTATCAATCTAACCGGTAGCTTCAATTGTTATTAATTTTCTATTTAAACAAACTTATCAAAGAAATAGATTCTGAGAAATTTTAATTTTACATTATATTTCATAGAAGATAGAGCTTTTTGAAATTGTTTTACACTTGTAAACTCTATTTCTTTTTCATATTATACTACCAAGCAAACATTTTTCTTTATTTTAAAAATATCATATTATATTTATCACTGTCATGTGCAAAGTTTTGGTCAACATGGTGCATGGTGAAGTTTGTTCTTTGTGAACATAAACCTGCACATTGTTTAGATTTAATCTACGCGCTTGTTGTTGCAAAATTTATGTTTATTCATATACTCTCGTAGATGTAAAATCAAAACTATGCGGCTGCTATCTTTTAACTACGAAACTATTATATTCAAAACCTCATACAAAAAGAAAACACATAATTTACAGTAAAACAGGATTTCAAATAAAATATTGTGCAACCGAAAAAAAAATATATTTTTTATAAACTATTGTTAACTGAAATACTGGCGAAATCTGTTTAGGGTATTCTAAAGAGGAGGTTTACTTTTGGTTGAGGAAAAAAAAAATGGTACTCGTAAAAACGGAATGTGACAAATCCACACATTTGACTCGGCTTAAAGTAAATATGTACAATATATATTAAAGATAAAGCTTACGTTTTACTTTTTCAAATACATTTATAAAAAAAAAATAAATTAAAAGAAAAATAGAAATAAAATCGCAAATAAGCTCATACTAAGGTTAAATATCATACTTAAAAATACTTAAGTTTTGATCGTAAAAACGGTTAACAGCAGGATCCTATTTCGTTTCTTAGTTTAAACTGATCAAATAGATGACATGCTGTAACAATGTGGATGCTCTATCCTCTCTGAACTCATATTTGCGCCTATGCTGACGACATATTAATCCTTACCAGAAGTAGAAACACCCTGAAGGACATATTTAAGAAAATAAAGGACGCTTCACCTTACACTGGTATTATGATAAACACAAAAAATACTAAGTATATGCAGAGATCAAATACGTGTAAACAAATATTAGACCGCTAATGAATTTAAATATTTCGGAATAAATTTAAACGCTCACGATGATACGACTGTAACGCTTTACAGAATCGAATACAAGCTGCAAACAGAACCTGGTTTATACATCAACAACTCTTTAGATCCTCTTTGATATCCTCTTTGATCTCTGCAAAACACTCATAAGACCATTTTTAACACGTGCGTGTGAAACCTGGACCTTAAAAATTGCCGGCAGAAATCTTTCAAATTCTATTTTGAAAGAAGAATACTTGGTAGAATATTTGCTCCCATAGAAATTGAAGCTGGTGTATATAGATCACAATACAATCATGAAATGGAGCCACGGAATGAAAATGAAAAATAAAAGTATAACGATTACGATAACTGGCGCATGATTTGCGTATGGAAGATATAAACACACCAAAGAAAATTTTTTAAAAACAACCAAAGGGCAACAGAAAACAAGGGTAACCAAGAAAAGGATGGAAAGATGATTTCGAAGCAGATTTACGATTAATGAAAGCTAGATACCATAGATAAAATGGTTTACAAAGAGAACAGTATCGAGCAATATTTGCAGAAGCTCTAGTCCATAAAGTAGCAACTAAACTTCTTTTGGTGTATACAACCGTTGTCACCTAATTGCAGCTATATGTCGGTTCAAGTTATTTTCCTTATTCCAGTAGCATTTTTTCGATCACTTATATGTACATTTTTTTATTTGGAAACCTATTAATTACCTAGAAAACAAGTCGGGCTATGTAGAGTGAAACAAATTTCGTAGGTAATATTAACCAAAAGATTTATTAGAACGGTAACGACAAAAATATGTAGTTAAACCTACGTAGTTTTTATCCCAATCTGTATATGATTTATTCATATACAAAAACTAATTTTATACAAATTTACAGAATTACTTTTGTTAAAAACTTATAGAAATTTAAATAAAATTCTGTTAAATTAACAAAAATTTAGTTAAAACAGCAGTAGAACATTTTAAGGAAAACAACTTGCAAAATTTGTTTAACTTACATCCCTAAAATAAGTGGATGAGTTTAATTTATCTGTTGATTTTACAATATTTTATTTTTTATATTTGAAGGAAATTCGATATAAAAAAATTTAAAAAGAGCCGTAAAATAAAGAAATTTCGTTAAATTTAACTTCAGAAAAATTATTTGAGTTGATACATAAAATTTTTTCAAAATATATTTTTTATTTTAAATATTTTAAATCAAGTGCCCACAATAGAAACTGAAAGCTTCATTCGTTTAATCTGCTTAAAAGACGAAAAAAATAAATAAGAAAGCAATAATTTTATGCAATTTTGTATTCACATTATGTTGCAGTTTTTTATCTAATGATGATAAAAATCTTATAAAAATAAAACTTTAATAAAAATTCAACTAATAAGTTCATTTAATTTAACTTATTTTTAACCGACTTCAAAAAAGAAGGAGGTTATCAATTTGTCAAAATTTTTTTTATGTTTGTGCCCGCAGAACTCAGCCATTTCTGAACCGATTTTAAAAGTTTTTTCTTTATTTAAAAGGTTATGCTTACAGATTGGTCCCGTTTTAAAACCAGTTCATAATTTTAAAAATTAAAGGGTGTCCCCATACAACATATATTTTTTTCGTGTATTAAGAACCCTTAAGGACACCAATTTAAAATTTTAAAAAATTGCGTATCACTATAGCTCTCACCAACAAAAAGTAATAAAAAAAATAAACTTAAAATTAACAGGGTGTTTCCCAATAGGTGACGTAATTTAACCTTAATGGGTCTATATTTTGACAAATGATGACCTTTATAATAATAATTCTTGCAAAAAAAACCGACTACAAAACAAATATATGTGCATCGATTCTAAACTAAAAATTTAAAAGGAAGTAATCTGTAAGAACTAGTACCCAAATCAAATACGTGTTGCTATAACGGACATAGTTTTGTACGTTCTGAACGTTCAAATTTTTTATTTATAAAAGTTCAGCAGATAAAGCCATATACGACAAATTACATCAGATATGACACCCTTTATTTGTTTACACTTATTATTACTTATACAGCAATAAAAAGAATCGGTTCCAAAGATATGGCCATATAGGTTAAACAATATCAATATCATAAGATAGGGCTGGATATGTAAAATTACATCAATTATAGGGACACCCTCTAGTTTCCAAATTTAAATTATATACTTGATGTTATAACGGACTTAGAATTACAGGTTCTTTGTAAATTTCAACCGTTTCTCTGTTACGGTTCAAAAGTTTTGCAATATACATCAAATTACATCAACTATTGGGACACCCTTTAACTTCTTATTATTATTTTCTGATTATAAATATTGGACATTCTGTCCAATTTTCAAGTGATTGTCTACAATGGTTCAAATGGTTCATATATTTAAATTGACGTTACATATGGGGACACCCTTTAATTTTTAAGTGTATTTTTTTTATTAATTTCTGTTATTGGCAGCTATAGTGATATGCAGTTTTTTAAAATTTTAAAAGGCTGACCTTTACGGTTCATAATGCACGTAAAAAACACGTATGTTGTATGGGGACACCCTTTAATTTTCAAAATTCTGAAGTTCTTTTAAAACGGGACCAATATGTAAGCATTTCCTTTCTAATAAAGAAAAAATTTTTGAAAATGGTTAAGAAATGACTGAGTTCTGCGAGCACAAACATAAAAAAAAGCAACATTCAGACGAATTGATAACCTCCTTTTTTTGAAGTCGGTTAAAAAGAGTATAAATATTCAAAATTATAAATTAAAGGGTGCTCCAATGGTTTATTAAATTTAATGTATATGCCCATACTTTTGAACAGTTGTACACCGACCTTTACTTTTACAAGGAAGCTGTATTACTAGGTCCGCTTTAACAAAAAGTATAAAATTTGAATTCGGAAATAAAAAGGTGTCCCAATAGTTAATGTAATTCTATGTATGTGGCAAAACTTTTGAACTGTTATAGACAGACAGCTGAAATTTACAAGGAACCTATATTACTAAGTCCGCTATAACAGGTATATAATTTGAATTTAAATATTAAAGGGCGTCCCCATAATTGATGTAATTTGACCTATATGGCTCTATCATTTGAACCGTTATAGACAAACACTTGGTATACTAGCAAGTATAAATATTTATAATTATGAATTAAAGGGTGTCCCAATAGTTCTGTAATTAACTAAACCTTTGAACCGTTATAGGCACACAATTGAAATTAACAAAAAAATTTTGTGACCAAGTCCTCTATAACAATAGGTCTTTAATTTAAAATTGTAAATTAAAGGGTGTCCCAATAGGTGATGTTTTTTTATTTATGTTACCCTATCTTTGAAACCGTAATCGATAGAGACTTGATATTTGCACAGAGCGTGTATTCTTATGTTCGCTATATATATGGATATAAAAGGGTGTCCGTATTGTTAATGAAATTTGATGTATGCCTTATCGTTTGAGCCGTTTTAGATAGACAACTGAAATTTACACATAATGTGTACACTACAATGGTCGTTATTACAGCTATAAAAATATAAAATTAAATGGTGTCCGCACAAAAGACTGATGTTGGTGAAAATTAAATTTTGAACAGTAATAAGGAAATGCTTGAATTTCACATAGTCTTTACTTCTTTTCCGGCTAACTTTGGCGCATTTTATTTATATTTTATTTGGTTTATATATAGTTCTTAGAGATTATTTCTTACACTTTTAGTTTAAAACAAACTATCTGTTTTGAAGTCGGTTTGTTTTTTTAAAGAATTATTTTATCATATGTCCCACCCTATTACATAACGAAAAAATAGTCATATTGAAAAAGTTTCTTCAATATCAGAAATTTAATAAAATAATTTCTTTTACGAAAAACGTCTTTGACGATTTGACTAAAAAAATTGTTAGCTGTATAATAACCTACTTTTCCTCAATTCTACATTCCATTTTACAGTATTTAGTTAAGTTTTTGGTTCAGTGTTTATTTCAAAAACACCTTCTTCGTTCTGAGAACTAATGATGACAAAGCGAAGACTCTAAGCTCATTAGTTAAAGGCTTAAATTATTTCAAGAGTGATTCTGTGTTGTATATTGGGACACCCAAATTTAAGAAAATCCATTCCATTTAGGAAAAGTTATAATTAAGCGAAATTGGACTTGTGCTGTATTGAGTTGAACTTGTGCAGTATTTAACAAATTATTTTATTCTTGTCGACGAATTAAATGTTATTAATTATATTAATTATTTTTGTTATTTAAATGTAGTGTTAAATTTTGTGATACAATACCTTTGAGAATTTGTTACTTATTATCTAACGAATAAAATTACTAAAAGAGAAGAAAATATTTCCAGGAATTTTTTACAATTTCCTTAACAAAGTTAAATTTTATCTGCAACTAATTCTTAACCTAAAGAAAATTATATATTAAACAAGAAACGTTAAAGAAAGGAAGCGACATGTCTGGATTTTAGTTTTTAAAAATTTTCGGTATTTTTCTCATACTTAAAAATATGTGAAAAATATTTGTTTTGCACATGCTTTTTCTTACATTTTATGCTACGTGTGCTGTTATGCTGTTTAAGATAAGAATATAAAAGAAAAAAAAATTAAACTGCCATAAACATTGAACTGTTTAGCGTACTTGTTTTTAAATTTTATTGTTAAAATTAGGGAAAAAAAAAAATAAAATTAAAGGGGTTAATAAAGTTTAAAAAGCACAACTTTTTGTATAAACTTTTGAAAGATTTATTTGAAAATTAAATACATAACTGCAATCTAACTGTAAACACGATGTTTGCAAACAGGGTAGCTCAAAATATATAAATATATCAAGAATTTCTATAACTTTTTAAACAAAAGCATCTGCCAGTTATATATTTTCATAAAAAGGAAAGAACTTTAGAACAACAAATTCAATGGTTGGAATTATTTTTATTATTAATGTAGGGGGAATATCGAAACACACCACTTCCACAATGGGTGCCTTTTCGACCCCCTTCTATCCTCTATGGTTACAGCAACCGAAATGCAATTTACGGCAATCTACTTTCATTGAGTGATTTAAGACTGTCGACTGGTAACTGTCGGCCTTCCTTCTCATCACGCAGTCTCTAGTAATTGCTAGCATTTGTCCAAGCATCAGGTGCCCCATGTCATCCACATTTAACAGGCTTCTACCAAACGGTTTGTAGGACGATCAGAGAATAAATGTGTCTGACAGCCAGCTCAGATAGATATGAATATCAGGATATGAAAACGCTATCATCGCAATTAATCTCGGAATCACGACAATGCACAGTATGTAGATGTTATTGCAAAAATCCATGAATTTGGCGCAAACTGCTTCCCCATCCAGCATCCTCTCCAGATTTAGGTCCTTGTGACTATTTTGTGTCGGTAAAGTTAAAGAAATATTAATGGGTGATAAAAGAATCAAATCAAAGAGATTATCATTGCAACGAACGCAAGACTTGAGAAGTTTTATAATTTAAAGGGAATACAAAATTTTGAATGCCGCTATATTAAAGATAACGCTCTGCTAGTCAAAAAAAAACTCTCTTATCGGAATTATTTAATTGACCTCGTGTGAGAAAAAAGTTGCTTAAAACCTTTTGCAACAAAAGAAACGATCAAATTAAAGCGGAATTAATTTATATATATATTTTTATCTATATCTATACATATGTCTACTAAAACTGCAACAGGATCATTTCTGAATGTGAAATATTTTTTGAAAATTTTTTTGCTGGTGTAGATATGTAGTAATCCAAATGTAATACAAAACAGCCACTTTTGTAATTTTTGTCTGCCTGTCTCTCTGTATGTCTGTCTGTCTGTCTGCCTGTGTTCGCATCACGAAAAAACTACTAGTTGAATTTTAATAAAATTATCTGAGGAGGTACCTCAGTATCTTAGTTCAACTATATGATACATATTTTTAACGAAAATATCTCATTTCCCAGAAAAAAAATAAAGAAAAAATTGTGCAAGTGCGCAATTTTACAGAAAAACTTGTCTTCGCCTTTTACTTTTGAAAGCGAAATATTCTAAACACTATTTTTACAACTCAACAATAATTTTAGAATTTTATATAAATTTTTTGTTCCTGAGTAATTACCCAGGTATGGGTACCTCTATATAAAGTAAATAAATAAACCATAAACGAAGCACTATAAAAGTAAGAGTCTTAAAATTTGGTGTGGATTACTTTTAAAGCAAAATTTGGCAAAATATTGTCAGGAAGCCTACGATGTGGCGAGCTAGTGAATAATAAAAAGAAAGTAAACTCTTGCCCACTAATGATATACATAATATAATAAGCCTATTTCAAAAAATATTAATATACTTTATTTTTTTTCCTTTTTTGGCGTTATTTTTCCACATTTATTTCTGGAGTAGATTATATCAAACTTGCTTCTTGAATATTTAAAGCGACTTAATATTAGGAAGATATTGCTGCCAGGACATAAATAATATATTTTGTTTTTACGAATCAAAATAATTTTATATTTGTAGATTTGGAATCACTTAACCCATCAAGGACGGCTCGTACGATTTTGGCGAAACTTTCCCCCCCATTCCTGAGATAGGACATGGGTATTTAAATACCCATCCGTCTTTAACTTTGAAATCTGTAGCTTAGTAGTATTTTTTTAAAAAGAGGATTCTCAGTTTGCTTCTTGTTGAATTTTTACATGTAGTTTATTTTAGTAAAGCAAAGAGTACAGGTGAAATCAAGTGAGTTTTTTATAATAACAAAAGTGCATAAAAACATAATTTATACGAAAAAAAAAAAAAAATTATAAATAACCGATATAAAAATGAACCTTCGTCAGAAAGTTCTGCCGATTCCCAAGAAATTCTCTACAGCTGGTCCAATGGGGAAGACGATTTTGAAAGGGAATCAGGCGTAAAATTGATAGGGGAATAAAACCAAAATGATCCCGAAAGCATAATTACAAGTTTGAACAATAAATACATGGGTTGTGGACCTTTCCGATAACGCCATATACAATTATCGCATTCAAGTTCGGTGCAAAAAGTGGTATTGGCCATTAGTTACAAACGCTTTTGATGCGGCTATGGTGAATGCATGAAAACTGCATTGCCTGTGTCGCAAAAACCCCAAATGTCTCAATTCGATTTTAGTGGAAATATGCGAGATGATAATGAGAAGTTTATTTGGAAAAATGGAGGTATGATTATGATTTCCGGAGCACAAATGGAAGTTAGATATGATCGCGTCGATCATATAATCGGAAAACTCCCAGCACGTCGACAGTGCCGGTAGTGCGGTGGCAATACAGAGTACGGATGTTTGAAGTGCCCGGCAAATTTGCACCCAGTACTATTCTTCTTGAATTATCATTGAAGTGTCCCACCAGATAAATCTAAAATGGCAAAGGCTAAATAACCTCTAATTTTCTGTAAATAAATTTAAATAATACAAATTCGCCTTTTATTTATGCCAAAAAGAATATAGAGAAAATTTTAAATTTAGAACTCATTTTGGTCGGTTGGATATTTAAATACCCATTTTCATATTTTAGAGTGTGATGGCCAAGTGAGTTGACAAATAGCTTTTATTTTTTTATTATTACAAATGCGGCACCGAAGGCTATTTAAAATGTACAGGCGTTTTTCATTTTTCGCATTATCCTTAATTTGAGAAACCTTTTTCTGATCACTTTTTGACAAACAAAAAAACGCAATTTTCCAATTTTCAAACTAAAGGTAAAAATTAATTTTTTTTTAATTTTTCCCCATTAATCAATCTCCAGTATTAAATAAAAAGGCAACTTGCAGTCATTATCTCTTACCAGGCCAATGCAGGAATTTTTTTACTACATTAACTTTTTTGGGTATTTAAATACCCAGTCGACTAAGATCGTAGCATCAGTAGACTCTCTACCAAGCAATGAATAAGACCAAGATACTTCCACTTACTGCTTTTCTTGTCAATATATAAAATCAAAAGGTTCTAATTGCTTTTGCCGTTACATTCAAAGTAATAAAAAACTCGATGTATGCAATAGACATTTAGTAAAAATAAATTTAATATTTATTAAAAAAACTGCATAAAAAGATTACATTATAAAACCTTAACGTTGTAAAATGTTGAGCTAATTTCTATTTTTCAACCCTCGTTTAGTGTGTGTTCCAAAAAAAAAAAAACTTTTAAAAATTAACTTTAAAATTTATTGCATTTCCGGGTGTTAGATTAAATTTTGGCACAAAAACAAAATGAAGATAAATATGTTTTCTATTTATTTCAATTCTTCTTTTATCTCTTGCATCTTTTCTTGCAACAGAAAGAAAACAAGATTTATATGACACCCAGGCCAATAATTTATTTTATTTTTACATTAATTAAATGTTACTTATACGTCCTGCTTTGTATCTTCTGTCTATAAACTCATACATAACACAGTGGGGCAGAACCATAACATTTTGGAAAGCAAAAGGCTATTTCTTAATCACAGTTTAAATGGCGACAGAATTATATGTGAGTAGTAAAGCAACATTCATAGTACATTCTGATGTATAACTGCTGAGAAAAAAGAGTTGCTGTGTGTTATCAAATGGGGCATATAGAACATGTAAAATTTTTAAAACTTTTGAAATGTTTTATCGAACCCTAAAATGAAAGATAAAAAACAAATTATTGTCACCGGGTGGGTAAAAAGTAATGTAATCATTAAAAGTTGACCTTCATGTACAGGGGGTATCTTTTTTAGAAACTAGAAAACTATTCAAAGTTATTTATATCGAAATATTTCGATAGAAATATAAGATTCTGAGCATTCCTAAAAGTTTGTTCTATAACATCATATACTTGAACATGATGTTAAAAGAAATAACAGTGGGCAATTGGATACGTTAAACTGATTTTGCGTTCTCCACCAGAAATTTTATCGTCTCGTGCTTCGTACATGTGTTAGTAACTCTAAACCTATTTTAAATTTGCTTAAATTGTTTTTAATACCAAATATGGAAATTTTTTTAAACCCTTTTAAATTTATTTTTTTTTTGTTTGTCATCAAATAAAGAACTTACCTTTTTGTATTCCAACGTATTTATGCAAAAAAAAACCAAATCTATAAAAAGATAAACCTGAACAACAAAATCAAATACTTTATATGACATACGAGTATCTGCATACATATTTGCTTCAAGTGGAATATTTTCGAATCCAAATAAATAATTGGTAAACAAAAGTATCAAATGTTTAAACGGATGACATACATGTGTACGCTACACAAACATAAACGTACACAAATGAAGTTATTTGTATGTTTAAATATTTAAATGTGTATGGAGCAAAAAAAAAAAAAACAAAAAATATGTTAAAAATAACTTAGATTGTTTTAATATTTTGTGGGATATAAAAATGCCATGCGAGGGAGGTCGTCACCAAAATATTTTGTAAAATATTTCGCACATAAAAGAATTTTTGCTTTGTATATTTTACTAAATACGACGAATTCAAAAAATATCAAGGGAATAATAAACTAATAACTAGGCTTGTTAATTTAAGCAGGCTATATTAAGTTCTTTACCAGAGCTGGAAGGGTATACCCTAATAATTGTTTTTTATAGAGGTATAGAACTTTAAGTTGGCATTACTTTTCAAGATGGCGACTGATTTAACAGCTGTCAGGTGATTTATTCTCAATTTGGTTTGGCAATTCATGATGAATAGACTCACGCCTGTACAACGCTTACAAATAGTGCAATTTTATTTCGAAAGTAATGGTTCGCGCATATCATAAGCGAATTTTGTTTAGCGATGAAACACACTTCTGGTTGAATGGCTATGTCAACAAACAAAACTGCCGCATTTGGAGTGAAGGTAATCCTCAAGTGTATGTCGAAACACCGTTACATCCAGAAAAACTGACTGTTTGGTGCGCTTTATGGGCTGGTGGAACATTGGTCCGTACTTTTTCAAAAACGATGGTGGCCAATACGTTAATGGTGATCATGTATGGTCAATAGTGATCGGTATAGAGTCATGATTACTAACTTTTTCATTCCTGAATTGAACAACCATGATGTCCAGGAGATGTGGTTTCAACAAGACGGCGCAACAGGACACACAGCTCGTGCCACAATAGATTTATTGAAAGACACATTTAGTGACCGCCTAATTTCACGTTTTGGACCTGTGAATTGGCCTCCTAGACTACTTTCTGTGGGGCTATGTAAAGTCATTGGTATATGCGGATAAGCCACAAACGCTTGACCATTTGGAAGACAACATTCGCCGTGTTATTGCCGATATATGGCCACAAATGTTGGAAAAATTCATCGAAAATTGGACTACATCCGCGGCAGCCGTGGCGGTCATATGCCAGAAATCATATTTAAAATGTAGTGCAACAAAATTATCTTTCGGATAAAAAAAATCCTGTCAATCGAACAATCCATCGTTGTTTTATTGCAACTTAAAGTTCTATACCTCTATAAAAACACCCTTTACAAGCATTTTTTTTTAATTAAATTAAATAAAAAGAACTAAACTTAATTTAAAAATTATTTATTATTGACCTTTTTAATGTTTTGTTTATAAAAGTTGAAATTTCATCTATTTTGGGCTTTTAAGCCATTTATATATCTCCCTACGGCTCGAATTATATGCATAGAATCGATCTTTAACGTCACAGGATAAAGTCTAATGGGCTCAAAAAGCAACTCTGAGGCGGCAAATTTAAATAGTCAAGACACGATTACCGCCCATAGTGCATCAACAAATCCATGAAAATTGTGGCATACTTCTCAGTCCTGAAACTAAATATTATCCAAGATTATATTTTCAGGTCATAAGTAGTTCGTAATTATGGCTCTATACCGCTTGCCGTTGCCTGAAGTAACGTTTTCGAAAAACTGGGCCAATGATTGCAACACTCCAAAATTAACACTACACTGTCTTCTCTTTCAATACATTGGCTTCTCGGCAAAAACATGTGGGATTTTCGACCCCCAGATACAGCTAATTTGCTTATTTTTGGCGAATTCGGTGTTCGATTGTAACTTCTGTATGATCGTTTGTTTTCAATTGCTGCTTAAATTGCACTGATTGAGCACTTCATTTCAATAAAAAATGGAAACTGAAAGATCTGTCTAGAAAAGTATTTTATTAATGCACATTGGGTTTTTTTTTATGCCAAAAGTGGGATTTAATTCGTGGTAAATTCCCCGTTTATAATTTTTTATCTTTTTGCTCAATATCATTTAGAGAGGCCAAGCTTAGAAAAAAATAGTTGTTGGAATAGGACTGGGGGAAATAGTTCTCCCCATACAATATCTTTAATAATAATCTGTTATCTAAAAAGCTCTATCTTGACCGGCGCCTTACATGGAAACGCCACATAGAAACAAAGTTAACACAAATTAAGTTAAAAGCAGTCAAACTAAACTGGCTTATTGGCAGAAATTCTACTCTAGCTTTAGATTGCAAACTTTTATTATACAAGTCAATTCTAAAACCAATATGGTGTTATGGCATTCAATTATGGGGCACTGCCTCAGTTACCAACGTAGAAAAAATTCAAAGGCGCCAAAATAAGATTCTTCGTATAATTACATCTGCTCCTTGGTATATAAAAAACTCGAACATCCATAAAGATCTAAACGTGCCATCAGTTAAAGGAGAAATAGCGAAACTTGCCATAAGGTATTTAAAGAAGCTTGAAACTCATCCGAATCCACTGGCCTGTAACATACTAAATGAACCTGGTTACATTCGACCAAGAAGGAGGGACACTGCCTCTCTCATCCGTACATCAGAGGGATAACCCGCAAATTACAGTAACCGTGAAACAAACATTTTTTTTGTCCAGCACTGGTTGGACTAAACAAGTATATTTATTTTTTTATACTTAAGATATGAGTAATTATTGATAGTTAAATTATATTGAAGATACAATAAATAAAAATTGCGAAAAAAAAGCTCTATCACTAAGTGTCTTCAAATTTGGTATGCATCAATTTGAAGATTTCGTATGAAATTGGGTGAAAAAGTGTTGAATTAGGTGATTAATAATTATATGGCAAATTTAAAAATTAATTCAAGGTAGCCCCGTTTCTAATTTTAGCTAAAAGAAGTAAAATTTATACATACATACATACATACATACATACATACATACATACATACATACATACATACATACATACATACATACATACATACATACATACATACATACATACATACATACATAAATATGTATATTTTTTATTATATTTTAATGAAATTTTATTTGCTTTTTATTTATTTCTTTATCTAAAAAATGTACATATGGGGGATTCACAAGGTGTGCTAACATGTCATATCGTCATAATGTTCTAATATTTTATAATAGTTTAGAAATATTGTTGTCGTGTTTCAAACAAAAAACGTTCTAAAATAATAAATTTTTTTTCTATATTTATAATTATATGACAAATAATTCAGTAGAAAACTGAGCCGCATGGCAAAGTCGCCTTATTTCAGCCGGCTGTAATTCGGCTTTAAAGCTACAATTTATATCATTGAGAAGCGCCCTATTTGTATAATTTTCTTTTTATCAATTGAAAAATTTAAAATACTACAATAAAATATGAGAAGTTGTTCACAACAGTCATTTTTCAATGTTATTATTTTAATTTGTGAACCTTGTGAATCCTTCAATAGTTTTTTAAAATTTTATTACATATGCATATTGTATTTTATTACATTAGAAAAATGGATTATTATAAATTATGTTATTTAAACATCTCTACTCAATATCCATTCTCAGATCTCTTACTGGCATAATTGGAGGGTTGATTCAAATATTAGGAAAGGCATCAACCACTTCATTAGGCAAACTATTGATTGTTTTCTCTTTTTCGATAGCACTGGATCAGAAGTCATTTTAACAGTATTTTAAATATGTGTTCATTTGGTTTTTCCCTAGCACATTACCGGAAAAATGCACTCTATAATTTTTTAAGTCTTTCAAAAAAGGTATATTTATAACTTTTTAGGTTGTAAAGGGAAAAATATGTTTGCATATAATTTAAAAACGTGCAAAAATTTTTATTTAAACAATGTTTATAAAGGGCGTTTTTTTACAGAGGTATAGAACTTTAAGTTGCAATAAAACAACGATGGATTATTTGATTGACATGAATTTTATTTATCCGAAAGATAATCTTGTGGCATCACATTTTAAATATGATTTCTGGCATATGACCAATTTTCGATGACTTTTTCCAACATTTGTGGCCGTATATCGGCAATAACACGGCGAATGTTCTCTACCAAATAGTCAAGCGTTTGTGGCTTATCCGCATTGACGAATGACTTTACATAGCCCCACAGAAAGTAGTGTAGCGGTGTTAAATCATAAGATCTTGGAGGTCCAAAACGTGTACTTAGGCGGTCACCAAACGTGTCTTTCAATAAATCTATTGTGGCACGAGCTGTGTGACATATTGCGCCGTCTTGTTGAAACCACATCTCCTGGACATCATGGTTATTCAATTCAGGAATGAAAAAGTTAGTAATCATGGCTCTATACCGATCACCATTGACTGTAACGTTCTGGCCACCATCGTTTTTGAAAAAGTACGGACCAATGACTCCACCAGCCCATAAAACGCACCAAACAGTCAGATTTTCTGGATGTAACGACATACACTTGAGGATTACCTTCACTCTAAATGCGGCAGTTTTGTTTGTTGACGTAGCCATTCAACCAGAAGTGCGCTTCATCGCTAAACAAAATACGCTTATGAATATCGGGAACAACGGTAATCTCGTTTTGGGCCCAAATTGCACTATTTGCAAACATTGTTCAGGCGTCAGTCTATTCACGATGGATTGTCAAACCAAACTGAGATTAAATCACTTGACAGCTGTTAAATCGGTCGCCATCTTGAAAAGTAATGCCAACTTCAAGTTCTATACCTCTATAGTTCAGCTCTATTTATTATAATTTTTCCCGAAATCCACTAAATTATAGGGTTAAGCAAGAAAATAAATTAAGAATAATGATACTAATTACATATAAAAAGAAAAACGCATATATAATATTACTAAGCCGAGGTTGAAGGTTCCATTATTCCATTTTTAATTAATTTCTTTTTTCTAAGATAACGTTACCTATGCGAAACTTGTTGCTTGTCTGCAGAAAAAACCCAGAGTCTTTGGTGGGAATTAAACCCACAACCTCTAAAGTAAGAGACTTGCGCGCTACCAACCGGTCTATTGAGGCACTCTTCACTGCAGAATGCTTTTAAAACTAATTCTTACCAGCGAAAATTTAAATTTTTATTGCAAGTAAGAAAAACATCATATAACACAAACCTAAAAACTGTATATTTCAACAACCGTATTTGTCATAAACAAAAATTTTAGTACTTTTATATATGCATTCGATTCACACAAATTTAATTTTTCAATTAATTTCCATTTTTTGGTATGGAAAACCCCTGTGTGAGATGCTTTGTTAACTGGCGAACGTAAGTAATTAGTTTGATCCAAGTGAAAAGGATTTTTCATTTGTCCCACCCTAAAGACGAAAATATTTTTTACACATTTTTACAGAGGCAAGGAATTACCATCGCAGTTTTCTATTTTTTTAACATAAAATGTCTCGACGATGCATTGTAGTTTTAAAAGAAAAATCGGAAAATGTTTGGTATTTTTAATTGAGCGCTGAACTCTTTACAAAGGAATATATAAATTGATCATTTTTATTTCTTTACAATATAAACTTAGGTACCTAAGTCTTATTAAAAATTTCTATCACCACGAATTTATGTAGAAGTAAATCTTTCCAATTTTGTACCTACAGCCTTTAATAGGGGACTGACCTGTCAGACGGAAGTAATAGAACATGGATATTGAAAATTGGCACAATTGATAAAAAAATGTGTTATATATGGACTAATAACGCCTATGCCTATTTTCTCTAACATTTATTTGTTATTGTTTTAACATACCAGAGCAATTTGATAACTCCGTGACTTTATGAAAAAATATATTTTTTTTTTCGGCAAAAAATCATATTATGATTAAGTAAATCATTTTCGTTAAAATTAATGAGATTGTCTGCTGTCAATATATCTCAAAACAAATCTAATAATTCTACTTACAAGCGACTAAATGGAAAATACTAACTTTAATTTAGAGAACCAAATACATTCTCAGCGTGGTGCGACTTCTGAACTGGAGAAATATGTAGGGGAACCAAAGTTCATTGAAAATTATGTCGGTCAAGAGCTTCATCATAAGCGTTTTTTTTTTTTGAATAATTGGGTTTTAGAAATACCTTTTATTTATATAATATTTCGTAAACCATTTACTGCAGAATTATACGTTTTCTGATTGTTTACTCTCTCTTTTCGGTAGTAAGGGTAAGGTAGTAAGTATCCGTAAACATCATATATTTAAACCACCAAATTATAAACAGAGCATACTATTTAGAATACATAGATGCTATTTTTTAATAAAACAAATCCATAGTCATTTTTAGGGTTCCATAAACAAAGTGTAAAAACGAAACCCTATTGTTTTCGCTACAATGTCTGTCCGTCCGTCCGTCTGTCAGCGCCTTTTATATCTGGAACCGTAATAGGTAGGCTCTTGAAACTTTCACAGATGATGTATAGTTGTTGCCGCTATAGCAACAAATACTAAAACTTATAGGGTGTTCAAATAGAGAGGTGTTATTTACGAAAATGTGTTTATTGCTTGAACTGTAGGAGGGATACACTTGAAATTTACAAACAATTATTAAAACTTAGTTCACTATATAAACAAGTATAAAAAAAAATAAAAATTAAAGGGTGTTCCGATAGTGGTGTGAAATGCATGTATAAGGCATAAGTTTTGAACCATAATAGGTAGACTCTTGAAATTTTCACAAAAATATGTAAGCAGTAATTAAAACTTAGTTCGCTATACAAACAAGTATAAAAAAATAAACATAAAAATTAAAGGGTGTTCCGATAGTGGTGTGCTTTGTATGTGTAAGGCCTAATTTTTGAACCATAATAGGTAGACTCTTGAAAATTTTACCAAAAGTGTATAACTGCGGCCACAATAGCAAAAAATACTAAAACGTAGGGTGTTCCAAAAATGACGTGTTATTTACGTTTATGTCTTTTTTTTTTGAGCTGTAAGAGGAAACCACTTACAATTTGCAGACTGTAATTAAAACTATGTTTGTTTTATAAACAAGTATACAAAATTGAACTTAAATATTAAAGGGTTTTCCAATAGTGACGTGATTTGCATGTATATATCCTAAGTTTCACATGAATAGGTGGAATTTTGAAATTTTTACAGGAGGTGTATAGCTATGTCCACTATAACAAATAATAAAAATTAAAGGGTTTTCCGCCAGTGACGTGATTTGCATGTATAAAGCCTTATTTCTTGAACCGTAACAGGTAGACTCTTGAAATTTTGTACGGAAGATGTGTTGCCACGGCCGATATGACAATTACTAAAAATTAAAGGGTGTTCCGACAGTGACATGTTTTTCACTTATAGTGACTTATTTTTTAATCGCAATAAGTAGACTCTTAATATATTTATAGAAAGGAAGTTGCCATGGCCACTATAATGAATAATAAAATTAAAGGGTGTTACGACAGTGACATGATTTTATAAACCGTAATAGATACCCTCTTGAAATGTTTACAGTAGCTGTGTTACTTCGGCCGCTATAACAAATACTTAAAATTGAAGTGTGTCCATTAGTAACGCGTGTTTCACGAATATTACCTTAATTTTTTAACCGCAATAGGTAGGCTTCTGATATTTTAATAGAAAGTGTATTACCATGGCCGCTATAAAATGAATTACATATTAAAATTTAAAGGGTGTTCTAATTATGATTGAATTTTCACGAATATTACTTTAATTTTAAAATTTAAGGGTGTCCCATAAGACATAAAGAAATAAACAACTGGAATTTTTAAATTATACTGAACATAGTACGGAACCCTACGTGTGTGAGTCCTACTCGCACTTGACTAATTTATTTAAGATTGAAGTCTACCGCTTCCTTAAGTTGTTTGTTTTTTCTCCGATGTCTATCCTTCAGTCAAACGGCTGTACCTCTATTACTAGTTAAATTTATATCAGATTAAAGCATGCAAATACTTTCCAGCTTATCCTCCTATTCAGTAGTTGTTTCCCTCTCATTCAGTAGTTGTTTCAAAAGAAAAGCAAAATAAATGAAAACAAGAATAATAACAATATTATTAAAGCAATCAAAAATGCGCATATAAATAGGTTTTTGTAAATACTATGTGTGTTTGTGTATTTTGCATGTCTGAACATACAAAAGAAGAAAAATTTATTTTCCAACAAAAAGGATATTAAAAAATGAAACGAAAACAAAAAAAAAAAAACATAAATCTATTTTTCCAGCTACAGTTATTTTGGAAACGTCCAAAAATGTATAAAAAATACAGCACGGCTAAGAATAACACCAAAACAAAAATGGGAAAAGGGAAAAATAAACAAGCGAGCAGAAGGGATGCATCTAACAGATGTGTTTAATTTGTTAACAAACAAAACTAAATTAACAATATATGAGAGGCCAATGTACATAAATTATTTAGAGAAATAAAATTTTGGGTTATTTATTTAATAATATTTTCTTGAGGTCTTCCTTCATATGTTATTTTTTAAAGAAATCCCTTGAGTAAATAGAACAGCACTTTTACTAAAAATAAACACCAACACTTAAAGCTCATTTTACACAACATATGAATATGTATCTTAAAAAAATATTAAAAATTTTAATTTTTGAAGAAAAGGTGTTCGTTTCTCTATACCTTCATTTGTCTATAAAAACAAATTCAGAATCTTAAAACAAAAAAAGTCTTTTGCACTAATTAAGGGTTTTAATTAGTTTCAAATTTAATTAATTAATTTTTTAATTAATTCAAATACATATTTGTTTAAAATATAACAAAAAATATTTTCCAATTAAACAATTAAATATTTAATTAAATTGTAATCTGAAACTAATTCATACCCTTAATTGTCGAAAATATTTTTTTCTGTGAAGTTAAGCTAAACGGAAGTTAAACACAAATATTTGTTAGTCACTATACAATAAAGCATACATTTTAAAACGTCTACAAAGCTAATTGCCAAGTGTGAGTATTTTAACTATGTTGCATAAAAGGAACCAGAATTAAATTTCACAAAAAACTGATAAAATAAAAAAAATTATTCGATTAAATTATTAGTTTGTCTTAAATTTTATTTAAACTTTTTTTTGAAATACATTAAAATTACTATCTATGAGACCTTGGTTTTGGTCTTAAATACAATTCTTGGTCCCATAACCCATAAAACGAAGGAGATTTGCGCTTATTCTTACGTGTCGAACTCGCTAGTTTTTGAACTTATTTTTCTCCTGATTGATATTTCATTCTCTTATTGTAATTTCTTGTTTTTATTTGCTTATGTTTACATTTTGTGTCAGCAAATTGCACAAACATACAACTATTTAACATTTATCCTAAATTGAAGCGTTGTAGCAAAAAAAAATTTTTTTTAATTCCGAAAATTATCTTATTTTTAACCGACTTCAAAAAAAGAAGGAGGTTATCAATTCGTCTGTGTGTTGCTTTTTTTTTGTGTATGTTTGTGCCTTCAGAACTCGGTCGTTTGTGAACCGATTTTAAAAATTTTTGCACTATTAGAAAGGTTATGGCTACAGATTGATCCCATTTTAAAAGAAGTTCAAAATTAAATTAAAATTAAAGGGTGTCCCCATACAACATACATGTTTTTTACGTGTATTATGAACTTTATAGGTCGCCAATTTAAAATTAAAAAAAGTGCGTAGCACTGTAGCACCCAATAAAAAAAAAATAATTAAAAAATAAAAATAAAAATTAAAGGGTGACCCCATATGTGACTTAATTTCACCTTTATTCTCCTATCTTTTGAACCGTTACAGACAAACACTTGAAAGTTGCACAGAATTTTCGTTACTATATCTTTTATAATAAGTATAAATATTTAAAATTAGAAATTAAAGGGTGTTCCATTAGCTGGTTTATTTTGATATATATATGGCTAAACTTTTGAACCGTGATAGACAGACAGTTGAAATTTAGAAAGAACTTGTATTGCTAAGACCGCTAAAATAACAAGTGTAAAATATGAATTTGGAAATTAAAGGGTGTCCCAATAGTTAATGTAAAAGTAATATATATGGGAAACCTTTTCAACTGTTATAGATAGACAGTTGAAATTTACAAAGAACCTATACTGCTTAGTCCGCTATTACAACAAGTATAAAATTTGGATCTATAAATTAAAGGGTGTCACCATTATTAATGTAATTTGACCATTGTGTCCTCATCTTTGGAACCGTTATAAACAAACACTTGAAAAATACACAGAATACTCACTACTATGTCTGGTATAACAACAAGTATAAATATTTAAAATTGGAAATTAAAGGGTGTCCCAATAGTTGATGTAATTTGATGTATATTGACACAAAGTTAAAATTTAAAAAGAATCTGTATGACAAAGTCCTCTTTAAAAAGTATTTATATAAAAAATTTGAATTTAAAGGGTGTCCCAATAGGTGACGTCATTTGATATATATGACCCTATCTTTTAAACAGTTATTGATAGACACTTAACAATTAGACAGAATGTCCATTACTATATCTGTTATAATAAGTATAATTATTTAAAATTATAAATTACAGGGTGTCGCAATAGTTTATGTAATTTGATGTATATGACCAAACCGTTGCAGGCAGACGGTTAAAATTTACAATGAAACTGTATTGCTAGTATAAAATTTGAATTTGGAAATTACAGCGTGTCGTAATAGTTATCGTCTTAAAGAAACATGATGTTAAGTTTATCTGTTTTGAAGTCGGTTTTTTTTTGCAAGAATTATTTATTTAAAGATTCTTATGTTTCAGGATATACTGTCGTGTATCAGATGAAGCGATTTCAATAGGGAAACGTTTTTAACCTTTAGGTATGAACCTTAAAATACGACCCAATATTATTTGAACAAAAATTCAGACTATATCTGGGTCAGTAAATTGAAAGAAATAAGTTATAAAATTGTAATTTTAAGGACTAACATAAAAGATAGAAGTCGTTAAACTTACATGCACTTAGTAGGGTTTTTGTTAAACTTAGTCAATTTTATTAGATTGCTTGTTTAAAAAAGCAATTTTACTAAGTCTGCCAACCATAGATATAAAGAGGTACAAAAGGTTAGCATTTTTGTTATATTAGGTATTTTTTTTTGCAATTTGCTTTCAATCAAGCAGTAAAAAGACACTCAATTAGTATATAAAAGTAAAAAAAAAACTGTTCGCTTAAAATCCGGAGCATTAAAAATCGTTGGTGAAAAATATAGAAATAACAGTTTAATATAAATATAGAGTGTATTACAAATAAAATTTTTAACGAAACATCTGAGGAGGGTGATAAATACACTTTTCAGTCTTCGATTCTAAGAGAACAACTTTTGGCAAGAAGCTGTTAAAAAATCATAAAATATTTGTCATGCAAATAAAGAAATCAAAAAGAGACATACTTGTCATTTGGGTCTTTAAAGTTCCCATGCATTTCAAAGTGGTTGCCATCAACAACAGTTTCCTTCAGAATTCATTTGTATCAGTATGTATGTATGTGTTGTTGCCACATGTTGCTGCTGTTGTCAACAGCATTTAAAAGATATTTTATTTAAAGTTCTATCGTATACAAGTATTCTTGTCTATTTTCTTTCTTTATAACATGACATTGTGTTTTTTTTTTTTTTTTGAAGAATTATTGTCAATTTAAATTGAAATTTTATTTATATTTTAAAATTTTTTCAGTTGCTTCCAATTATTTTGTATGTTTTTGACCTCTTGAGCATGCTGAGCAAAATATAATAAAAAGGATCTCTGATTAGTTTGTGTTTGTAAATAAGTTTATATTTAAATTCGTAGTCGTCATGGCTTTTTTTTTATATTGTGGCATATTTTGCTACAGTGATAGATGAAAACTTAGTTAGTTAGCAATGTTTTATCTTATTAACATGAGATTTATTACAAGTGTTTAAATTTCTTTTTTGTCTTTTATTTATTTAAACATTTTTTCCATTAAAACTTACTTAAAATTTTTATTATGTTTTTACGACATAGGCGAGACTAATAGTATAAACACAAGTGGGACGAACGACTTCGCACAGTACAACGATTTCGCCGACAAAAATTTGTCATCTATAACACAAAAAGTACGAACACAACTCAAAGAAGTGACAAAACTCTACTAGATTTGTGGTTTTCTCTGGACATTTTTACATCCTTTGATTCTAGATTATTCATTGTTTTTCACTTTCCCAATGGCAGTTTCACTGTTATGCGTTTTTATATAAATTATGATAAAATTACATCAAATTTCAAAAACTAATTAATTTATAAATTAATTTTTGTTTATATTTAGCAGCTGATAGTGTGACCATGTTTCAACAGAAAAGAAAACAAATTAAAGGAGAAGAAATTAAAAAAAATAAACCTATCACCAAGTAAGTTATGCGCGGCCAATTTCGTCGACGCAATGATTGTGCGCATTTTTAACCGACTTCAAAAAAGAAGGAGGTTATCTTTTCGTCTGAATGTTGCTTTTTTTATGTATGTAATCGCAGAACTCAGCCATTTCTGAACCGATTTTAAAATTTTTTTCTTTATTTGAAAGGCTTTGCTTTCAGATTGGTCCCATTTTAAAAACAGTTCATTATATTAAAAATTAAAGGGTGTCCCCATACAACATACATGTTTTTTACGTGTATTAAGAACCGTAAAGGGCACCAAATTAAAATTTAAAAAAATTGCGTGTCGCTATAGCTCTCATCAGCAGAAATTAATAAAAAAATTAAACGTAAAATTTAAAGGGTGTCCCCATAGGTGACATAATTTGATCTATTTGGGTCTATCTTTTGAACCGTTATAGACAAAACCTTGAAAATTTGACAGAATGTTGATTACTATGACCGTTATAATAAAATGTATAAATATTCAAAATTTTAAATTAAAGGGTGCTCCAATAGTTCATTTAATTTGATGTATATGGCCATACTTTTGAACAGTTGTACACAGACCGCTGAAATTTACAAAGAACCTGTAGTGCTAAGTCAGCTATAACAAGCAGTATAAAATTTGAATTTGAAACTAAAAGGGTGTCCCAATTGTTAATGTAATTCTATGTATGGGGCCAAATTTTTGAACTGTTAGAGACAGACAGCTGAAATTTACAAGGAACCTGTATTGCAAAGACCACTGTAGCAAGTATACAATTTTAATTTAAAAATTAAAGGGTGTCCCCATAAATTACGTAAATTTGATCTATATGGCCCTATTTTTTGAACCGTTAAATACAAACACTTGAAAATTAGGGAGAATGTCCACTACTTTCTCTGTTATGATAACAAGTATAAATATTTGGAATTATAATGTAAAGGGTGTCCCAATAGTTCATGTTATTTGATATATATGGTTAAACATTTTAACCGATATAGACAGATAGTTGAAATTTACAAGTCCTCTATAACAACAGGTCTTTAATTTAACATTGTAAATTAAAGGATGTCCGGATAGGTGATGTTATTTGATCTGTGTGCCTCTATCTTAACTTTAACAGTAATAGGCTTAACTTTTGAACAGTATTAGTTAGAGGCTTGACATTCAAATAGTCTTTATTTTTTTCCCCTCTAATTTTGGCGCATCTTTTATTTGGTTTAAATCTAATTCTTACAGATTACTTCTTATATTTTTGGTTTAGAATTGGTGCCCTTCTATCTGTTTTGAAGTCGGTTTTTTTGCAAGAATTATTATAAATACAAATGTATTTTATTTTTTCGACGAATATTCAGAACAGGCATGGTAAATGAAACTTTCAAATTGTACCAACCGTATTTACTTTTGTACTTTTTGTACTGAAATTTTAAAAACAAATTTTAGTTGTGAGTTTAAATTTATCTTTTTATCAGATTGTGAGTCATTCGACAATGACACTCATTTGTGTGCATAGATACGGTGAGAGTACCAGTAGCTACTTAACTGGTACAATTAGTCTTAGCATACAAGTGTTAAATTAAAGCCTTTTTAGATTGTAATGAAATTAAAACATAAAAAAGAAAACATCTTTCATCTGAACTGAATTGTATCGACACAATGGTTGGATAATTAAAAATAATTTCTGCGTCTGATCACAATAAATTTAATTGTAACTGGTACAGGGTTTGGTTTAAAAAATATTTCAAGGTTTTGCACGCTTACCCATATTCACGTATTTTTGATAGATTCGTTATTATTTTCATTTCTTTCACTTTATCGACTATGTATTCCTATACACTTTAAGGAGAACTTTCCTATTTTTCAGGTTTGATATGTACCAAAAGAGTAAAATTGTACTAACTTTACCAACCCTATTCAGAACGAAATATTCGTCGTTCGTCCCAGTTGTGTTTATAGCATAATAAAGTTTTCTTTAGGAAAGTAGTCTTAGAACCGTCTGATACTTTATTGCAGTCTAACAGTGAAACCTAAACAAGCGCCTAAGGCATAAAGATGTCTAGCGCCTAGCTTTGAACAAACCTAAATAAGAGAGCAACTCTCTGTAATAAACAGTAATGTTAACATATTTTGTTTAGTAAAATCTAATAATTTTTAACGCAAAATAGAGATGAAATCAGTAGATAAAGTAGAAAGTAGCTAAAATGGCAACACTTTTACAAAAACAAAACAAAAACAGTTTATTTGCTACCAACTTCACTACCAAACGCTCTGTCAAAATTGGATTTTGCAATTACCAGGCGTTGACGACGCTATTTAGGTCTGAATCATACATTTTGTATGTACATGAGAATGTTTGAAAGTTATTTTAAGGCCTACGCGCTTGTTTAGGTTTAGCTGTAATATGTTAACACGTAGATTACTAGGCATGCCACTTCTTGTGTAGCTTGATATCTGCTCTCAACTGCTAACACTACAGTACAGTAGTTCTTAAAACAACTAGAATAATAATAGCCTGCAGAAAAATTGACAGTGAAAAATTTTTGTAAAAAAATATTACGCTCTCTTAATAACACGGGCTCTCCGTCATTGTTCTAAAAATAAGCTAAATTGAAGTGCTGTTGCAAACGCTTTGTATTGCTCTTCTGAACCACTTTAATTTATAAACAAAAAAAAAATATTAAAAAAATATAGGAACACAATAGAGGCGGAGAACTTTAAATTGACAGCACTGCCTTCTGTGACTGTGATTTAAAAGTTCTTGGATATTTTGATCTTAGTTTAGCTTTGTATATACATACTCGTATCGTGAATAGACTAACGGCAGAACAACATTTGCATATTTAAATTCGATACTCAACGGGAAAAATATGAATTTTAAGGTGCAAAAAAATTGAAAATTATTGATCGTTTTCGCAATACTTTTACTCGAAAGAGGCACAGAAAGATGGTGTGTAGCATAGTTTTAATGATGATCTAAATTATCAATTCGTCATCGTGATAGGTATCGAGACGTGATTAATAACATTTCCGCTCCTCAATTGGAAGGCATTAGTACTGCAGGCGTGTGGTTTCAATAGGATGATGACTCATATCAGAAATAGTGCATGAATCAATTTACTGAAAGAAATATTTGGCGATCGAATAATTTCAAGAAATAGACCCGTTAACTGGACACTTGGCTGAAAAAATTTCTTTGGAGATACGAAAAGCCTACAAAGAAAAAAATGTGTTTAAATTGGTTTCAGGTTAAAAATTAATTAAATAATTAATTGATTCAATTAATAATTAAATTGAGAATATTTCCTCTGTTTGAAACAAATATATAATTGAATCAATTAAAAAATTAATTAAAATTTAATTTATTTATTTAATTTATTTATTTATTAATTTAAAACAAATTAAATTTTTTTTTCGGTGTAAGGTCTAAGCAGATAAAGCAGATTGAGCTCTAGGAAGAGAATATTCGACATGTTATTGTATCAGCGTACTAGAGAGCCAACGCACTAGTAGGGATTCTTTTTTTTTTTTCTTCTGTTGTAAACAAACATATATTTGAATCAATTAAAAAATTAATTGAATTTTAGTTTAAAACTAATTAAAGTCTTTAAATGCTGCGTAACGTGTTTGCAGATAAAGCAGATTGAGCTCTTGTAAAAGAATATTCGACACGATATTATTAGAGCACTAGCGGGACACCTTTTCATTTTTAATATTTGTTTGTTCTAACAGCCATAGTAATATAAGTTCTGTGAAAGTTTCAATAGTCCTATTACGATTCCAGTGAAAGAGGACTGTGAAAGATGGACACAAATTTTAGCGAAAACAACAGGGTTACGTTTTCAATCTTTGGTTAAAACAATTGGTATACAATTCTTGTAGTCCATCATTAATATTTTCATTACAGCTGTTTGATTATTGTTTAAATGTAAAATCTCCTTTGCTAAGTCTCTCTGCATAATTATTTTTTTTTAAATCTATATTTTTAATAAGCAAATATGTTTTGTATATTCCTACATTCAACTATATAGAATAACAATAACAACACTAAGAAAAGGCATTAAGAAAATCCTTATTGTGTCACTTTATTTTAACATACAAAATATATTTATAATAATTTCTGTGTGTGAACTCATGTATCTGTGAATTAGTGAGCTGAGCTAGAGCCAGTGTTGCATAAAGAATTGGATTTTTGTATTTAACTCCTAACAGTTGTTTGTATTTTATTTATTATTTATTCAAAATAGTTTTAAACAACACAACACAACACAACATAACACAAAACTAACAAATTGATTGGGGAATTTGTCATAAAATATGTAAATATTGTGCGATAGTATGAGTGTGTTTGTGTACGGGACGATATAGAACATAAACATGGTATAAAGTTGTCTTTTATTTTTATTAAATCAATCGGCATGTGAAAGAGTAAGGCCTTTATTTAGGCGGGCCTCTCAAAATTTTCATCTTTTTGTGTTATCTTATGCATTAATTCGTATCAGAAAGATATTCAAGTTTTTGAAAACATAAAAATGGACACATTGGAGACGTGAAACTACAGCAAATAATTTTAATTACGTGGGCCTCAATGATGAAAAACAAAATCATTAAAGCAGCGCTTTATGGTTTATATGGTGGCATTTGGATTTAATGATATATAAATTGAATTTAATAATATAAAATTTTTTTAGGTAGATAGTGCTCTTAATAGGCTATTTAGTTTGCCTAGACACGTTCGTATTGTATTGGTATGTTCACAAAAGGTATGTTGAAAAAGTAAATATAAAAATTTTTATTTTTACAAAAAATGTGCAGTTTTCTCACCTTTAACGAAACCCAGTTACATAACATACTGTGTAATTTTTAAAGTCATGGCAAAATAACCATATACGTACACCACTACGTCATAAAAGACCAACAAAAAAGGACCCCTGTCTCCCATTTTTGCCCAAAGTCCTCCAGGTTTTTTTTATGGGCCCTCAAAGATGTGGGGCCTCGATGTCATTTTTGCAAAAAAATGATCATTTACTCAAGCTCATATTTTGCAAACCGTTTGAAATTTTGATATACTCTCTGAGGCAAAGTTGTAGCTCTTGTCGTAAAAAACAAAAATTGTTAACATATAAAATCAAAAAAACTTCATCTTCAAGGTCAAAGTCGCAAAAAACTCAAAAAAATTCAATTTTTTTTACCTTTTTCCCCTGTTCGTTTTTCCCCTGTTAAATTCATTTCTGCTACTTAAGCGCTACCTAAACGGTGCACAGTGGTTCAGAAACGTTTTTCATTGGCCAAAACTCTGTAACTTTTTAACTAATAAAGATTTTTTAGTAGTTCTTTTTTTAATCAATAGACAACATCTTAAGCTTTTACCGAGTATAGGCCTTATTAAAATCGGTGCAGCGGTTGCTGAGAAATTCAAGCCTAAAGTTGAACTTTCGATTTGCTTTTCCTAATTCTTGTTTGAAATTCCGTTTCAAATGTGCCAACTCATTTTTGACTCACTTTTCCTTAAACAATTTGGCTCAAATTTGGTCCACGGGTCAATCATGGATGACAATACAATATTTTGCTATCCTTAGGGTGGCCCCTATTTTCACTGAGGTGTATTTTCCGTATTTTCATTAGGATTGTCTAAATTTCAACTTTATTCCGTATTTTCATTACGATTGTCCAAATTTCAACTTTATGCCTAACAATACTTACATATTTCCTAGTTTTTGGTCAATTTTAAAACAAAACAGTGTAATTTAATTTTTCTTTAATTATATACATATTTATTTATAGTTATAAATAGATTCTAGGTAAATAAAATAACATTTAATATTAATGTTTGTATACTTTATTTTATTCAAATACTAAATTTAAATTATAATTATTATTCATTTGGCTGGAATATTTCCTGTAAATATTCTATATTCTGCTCTGTATTACCTGTCTCCTGTAGCAGTGCCTTAGCTTCGGCATTTAGTTCCGAATGATTCAATTTCCATTGACTTCGAATGCTAGAGATGAAGGGATCTGAAGTTGCCAATAATATATGAAATAAATCTTCATTTGTAGAAATTCGTGATATTTTTCTGGAATTATGTTCTCTGTAAAACCTGTAATCCTTGTATCTTTTTTCCTGGGCTTCCTCTGACAAATCTCCAATTGGTAATAAATGGTGCTTAATGACCTCTTCTCCATGATAAAGAACTTTATGCACTGTTGCTGACATATTTCTATATTTGTATTTGGATGTATATATAGCAGCGGTTTCCTTGGCGTAATCACCAATTTTTTTAGCATTAATTAGTTCATTGCACGCAAGTAATTCAGTAATTGTTTTAAATCTTGAAATAACAGCTTTATCAACACCTGTTTTATCAGATGTAGTTTCGGGATCCAAAAAAAATCTTCTTGCGGTGTTGCCATCGTTTGTGTTACCTGATCCTTGTTTTGGTTGATCTATAATCAACCCGTGCATGAGAAATGCATCTTGAACTTGTTTCTTTTTCAATTTTCTTATATCTTTGTTGGTGTCATTATTTCTTACTGATCCTGAAGCTCCGAAGTCCAAATCATAGCTTATTTTCAGTATGTGTTCCATAAATCTTATCCTCGTATGTAGCGGTGATAATCCAAATTCAAATTCATCAATACTATCCCCCGACTTTGTTGGTTCTTGGTTTAACTGACTTGATGTTGCTTTACATATAATACAGCTGGATGAAGCTTTTGTATCAGTCAGAACCTGGGCAGTTTTTCCGTCTATCATAGATAGTATTAATTGGTAATTCAATTTAATAGTCTGTTCCTCTATCTCTAACTCTAATGGCCTTAGTGTTGAAATTTGAGCTCTAATGTCACTTACTTCATTCTTAATGGTATCATGAGTTTCCTTTTTAAATTCTATTGGTCTGCAGTATTTTGTAGCCGATAGAGTTTGGTTTTTCCAAATATAACTTGTTTGCACTGTGCTGGACGAAGGTTCCGAGTCCTCTAAGTTTTTTTTATCAATCGCAATGGTACAAATGACACCATGAACATATCTGTGTCTGAAATATCCTCACATAAAAAATGTTTACATTGTCTTTGTCCAGAAGACCCATCGCATCCCCATTTTTTATACAAGTTTTCTATGGGAAAATTTGTCATATACAACTTATACTGGATTTTAAGGAAATTTTAGAAAAAATTGTTTTGTGTACTAAAATTCTCAATTTTCGAATAAAATTAACTTTTTAGTTAGATTCCTCTCTTTCCCCTTACGTTTTGCTATCTGCAATTTGTACTTTTGGCAGTGAATGACTTCTAAAGTAAATTTACTAGCAATTTTGATAGAAATTTGTTTGTAAAAATGTTGAGTTTTTTCATTAAAATAGAAAAAGTGTTCTACGGGCGGATCCGGGCGGGTGCAAAAGTATATATAGGCTTAAAGAGAACACTTTTGCCTTTCTTTGGGTGGTTTCGGTTTTTTGTCCTTTTTTGTCCTTTAGAAGTTATATACTACTAAACTTCAAACTTTGCGAATATATGGAGGTTTCCAATTTTAAACATAACACCCTATTTACAAATTATACAGGGTGCGCATATACCATTTCTTAAAAACAACAGTTCACCTAACATAACAAAAAAAACCGCAGCTCAATATCGATAACAGTTTTTAAGAAATCGCAATTAATATGAGATCAAATATTAAAATTTTTATTTTATTTTTAAATTAACATAAATTCTTTGCCTTTAGCAGCATGCCACGCCCACTACTGCGAATATTTTGACCCAATTTTTCGGCTACCTTAGTTTTGATCTGTTTTCTTTCTGGTGACATAAAAATTTTAAGAATCTGTGTCAACAAAAAATATAGGTTTTGGCCAATGAAAATTAATTCTGAACCACCGTGCGGTGTTAAGAAACATTCCTAGGAAGTTAATATGTTCAAGAAAGTTGTTTATTGAGATCTTAGGTTCATTTTTGTAGTGGATTGTTTCCTTAAATTTTGAACGGTTTGCTACCTATGGACCTGAACAGGGGAAAAAAGGTAAAAAAAATTGAATTTTTAAAGTTTCTTGCGATTTTGAGCTTGAAGATGAAGTTTTTTTGATTTTATATGTTAACAATTTTTGTTTTTTATGACAAGAGCTACAACTCTGCCTCAGCGCTTATATCAAAATTTCAAACGGTTTGCAAGATATGAGCCTAAGTAAATGATCATTTTTTTCTCTTAAAAACAACACAAAAAACAGTTATTCTAACAAATTTGAAGGAACTTCTTCCTTTATCTTTGAAAACACATATCAAATAGATTACGTTTTGATTTTTAGCCATATCGTACGGTTATATAATTTTTTACGCAGTCTCAGAAACTTATATTTTTTCTCTGCAGTTTTCACACAGAGGGCTGGTACACTGAAAGTAAAAAGGCTTTAAGCAAGAACAGCTGTATTTAGTTTTTTTTATGTTTTAGTGGGACATAGATTACATAGCTTTCTACCACTAACTGTCTTAGACAGATTTTTTTCTAGCATCATTTCCCGAGCAATATTTAACAAAAATATTCCTCTTTTCATTTTGGCTTCCATATTTTTACATGTTAGGTAAGAAAGGAATCAGTTGACATCTGTCATATCCACTATTCTATAAAAAATTGCCATTGGCCAAAGACAAGTTTTACCATGAATAATATAAGAGACCTATAAATCCTTTTATTTCAGTCTCATTTGTGTCAATAAGTTCTGTTCGACTGTTATATATTTTCTCACTTATATTTTTCCTCTTAAAAACCCTCTTCCAAACTAATTTCGTCGCTATCAAATATAACTTGTTCTGGATCAAAATTTCGATCTTTTATAGCATCGTCATCAATGGTCTCGAGCCATTGAATTATTTGTTGCTTTTAAATGTTCCAGCTGAAGTTCTTTAGATGGAAGTCGTTTTGTCTCAGTTTAATTCCTGAAAAATATACGTAGTAATAACAGTCGAAATGCATTTTTTGTGTCGTGAGCTCTGAAAGACACTATGGTAATTTTACTATATTACTGATGTGAAGTCTTGCAGACACTATGTAATTTTACAATAATACTGACGTGGTGGTCTGCTAGAAAGTTACACTGATGCTGATGTGTGGGTATTACAGACACCTTACCGCACAACCACACACGTGAATTGATCACGAACACTTCTTTCACACTGGCCAACGTAGAAACATAAATAGAAAAGGTAAGGTGCCACGCCCACTTGAAATATCAACAAGTTATTTTACCAAGCAGATAGTTACTAACGAACTGAGAAAATTTAAGAGAGATCAGCCCATTGGATTGGGCAGCTACAGCTTTCCGACAAAAAAAAACATTTTGTGTTTTATATGCATATATGACGCAAGCTGACGGAGTTGAACTTGAGTTTTCGATATTTTTCTATAAAGTACAAAATTTTGGACAGAAAGCATTCAAATCTGGCAAAAATTTAAGAATTTGACAAAGTTATTGCGTTTAGAAGTTTTTACTTTAAAAGTATAGTTTTGAAATAATTAAGGTTAAAGTCAGTATTTACATATGTACATAAATTTTTTTAGAAATTAATGTTGGAATCAGTAGAAAAATAAAATGCTTAGGATATTAAATGTTGATGCATTTAGATATTAAAATTTTTCGCCAAACTGAGTATCCAACCTCTACTCTCGTTCGTTCGTTTATTTTTCTTACTGTTGCCATTAGTAATTGCCGAGGATTCATACTTGAGAATTCAAGCGCACAATAACCCTTCTTGCACATACATATGTATGTCTACGGAATTAAGACCATTTTTTCCTGCTTCTCTCCTAACTTGAAAGTCGTAAAAGGGTACTAATATTTGTAAGATAAGTAATACTAATTGGCATTTTGCTTAAGATATTATAATTAATACCAAAAGAACAGCAGCTCTGAGGATTAGTCTGACAAATCTGTTTAAAAATGCTATACCACTTTAATGATTTTTTTTTTCATAAATTGTTTATTGTATCTTCAATATTTTTGAACTAACAATAATTACTCATATCTTAAGTCTAAAATAAAAATATACTTTTTAAGTCCAGCCAGTGCTAGACAAAAATAATGTTTGTTTCAGGGATTTTGCAATCATTTGCGCGCCATCCCTCTAATGTACGGCCAAGAAAAGCAGTATCTCTTCTTTTTAGTCGAATGTAACCAGGTTCATTCAGCATGTTACGCGCTAAAGGGTTTGGATGAGATTCAAGCCTCTTTAGATATGTGACTGCATGTTTCGCTATTTCTGCTTTAACTGATGGCATGTTTGGGTCTTTGTGGATGTTCGAATTTTTTTATATACCAGGGAGCAGATGTAATAATACGTAAAATCTTATTTTGGCGCCTTTGAATTTTTTCTACATTGCTAGCTGAGGCAGTGCCCCATAACTGAATCCCATAACACCAAATTGGTTTGAGGATCGACTTGTACAGTAGAAGTTTACAATCTAAGCTCAGGGTGGAGTTTCTGCCAATAAGCCAATTTAGTTGTACTGCTTTTAGTTTCATTTGTGTTAACTTGAAGTCAATGTGGCTTTTCCAAGTAAGGCGACGGTCAAGATGTATAACCAGGTATTTAACGTCTGAAAGCTGTGGTATCATTTGGTTATTTATGCGAATAGGAGGGCATGAGGCCCTGCGCAGTGTGAAAGTTATGTGACTACATTTTTGCTCATTCACTTTTATTCTCCATTTTTCTAGCCATTTTTCCAAATTGAGTATGTGGTCTTGTAAAAGTTTTGATGCTTCATGGGCACTTTCATGAACAATTAAAAAAGCTGTGTTATCTGCAAAAGTTGATGTATGCACTAGGGTGCTAATTGGCATATCTGATGTGTACAGTAAATATAAAATTGGTCCCAAAATACTACCTTGGGGAACTCCGGCTTCAATGAGCTGTGGCGAGCTTAAAAAGTCACCTTCTTTTAGTAAAAACTTGCGATTCGTTAAATAATCTTTTAAGAGCTTATACAAGTTTTCGGGCAAGTTCAGCTTTAGCTTAAATATTAGGCCTTCGTGCCAAACCTTATCGAATGCTTGAGAAACGTCGATAAACTTTAATGTTGAATTTAAATTTCAGTTGGCTGACAATTACTAATATCTAAATTAAACATTTTGCAAATATATGCAAAAATGTTCAAGTTTATATGAGTGTATATTTAGACTGAATTCATTAAGTGTAGCTAATTTTAGTAATTTATTTAATAAATAAAATTAAATAATTTAAAAGTCATTTCGATATAAAATTAATTTAAACTTAAAATTTAATTGCGACCAATAACGATTATATCAGAAGTTTTTGTTTTTAATAATTTAAATAAGCGTATGCAAATAATTTTATATTTTAGTAAAATATTTTCGTAGAAAACTAGAAATAATTTTATTTATATATATAATTTATTTGTTTTCATTCGGCAAGTAAAAAAATATAGTTTTTTTTAGAGAGGCGGAGAATTTATATTAAAATCATACAGAAAAAAATATATATATCGCAATGGCTTTACACCTAGATACTTTAAGAGGCATTAATGTTTGAATATGATTTCGGATTCCGTAAGCGAGTATATGGTGTAACCATTGCCACACACCCTTCCCAGTAACTCTGCATATATAATGAATATCCCCATATAAGGATTGGATTTATGCTGGCTAATTTACATAGAGCTGGGACGTATCCCCAGAAAAAATAAGCTAATTGCGTCAAATCACATAAACGTTAAAATGGCTCATTTACACGACCATTTCTCGCAAGCTCAATATTTCTCACAGTAAATTACTTCTATCGGGTGCGGTGTGACATTTGGCACCATCGTGCTGAATCCATATGTCTGCTATAAACCACATTAAACCATGGGATTTCTGAATGTAATGGTGTTTCGACAATCGTTAAGAGTAATATTATTGAAAAAACAATCCATAGTTTCTCGAATTAATCGCTCTGATGGACGATTATGAGCTCCTTATAATACATGAGCACGTAAAGCCTTCAACTTAACCAATCTTAAAACAATCGAGAGCTGTCAAATCAGCTATCACGTAGAACAGTATCGTCAATTCAAAGTTCTATGTGTTGAGTGGTTAGAGAGAATAAACGAACTCGAGCCTACAGAGTGACGGATATATACAATTTAGAGTTAAACAGATATATAAAATTACTAGCTGTGCCCACACGCGTTGTGTACGTTCTAACAATATTTTGTTTAATTCTGCTTTGAAAGTAATCCACAATAAATTTTAAGACTCTTATGTGCAGAAAAAGCAGTGAAAGTACGCCGATTTTTTATCGATTGAAAAGTACTGCATACTTTAAGACATCTTCTATTTTGAAAAGCGGGATATTTTAAACACAGTTGCGCAACAGATGGCGCTGTTTGATTATAATGACAAAATATGAATTAAAAGCGGGATATTTCAAATACGGTTGCGTAACAAAACAAAATATAAATTACTTACTGCCAAATAGCCAATTGAGTTAAATTTCTATTTGATTTGTATTTTTACTTTGTCAAATTACATTGTTATTAAAATATTTTAAACACCTTTTACAGAGCTTACAGTAATTTAAAGAATTTTAGAATTTTAGAATTTTATATACATTTTAGAATTTTACACAGAGATGGATACCTTTATACAAAGTAAATATTAGGTATTTACTTTGTATAAAGGTATCCATCTCTTAAAATTTGGTGTGGATTACTTTTAAGGCAAAATCTAACAAAATATTGTCAGGACGCACACAACGTATTTTTGTGAAACAAGATTAACGTGAGTACCTCCCTAGTTGGCCTAATCTCACGCTGGTCTTACCACCAAGTGAAATGTAAGCGTAGACTACCGCCCCCATTGTGTAGTATAACAACACTTTACGACTGCCACCAATCGCAATTTGTGTGTGATACAGTCACAATGAGTAGTAATTTATATAATATGGCAAGCCTTATCCAAGGCAAGCCTAGATCCATATTAGAGCCTCTTGCTTAGGGGTTTGGAGACTATGCAAACTCCATCTGTTGAGAGTGCAACAGCACACTTGATCGACCGTGCACCATACCTACATAAATCGATCTTAAACCACAACCACCACGTGTACCACCGAAGGGGACCTCACCAATAACCGGTCACAGAGAGGTTAGGCTCTCTGTGGGGCTACCGATTCCCGTGGTACCAGTCCTTTGGGCACTGGCCGCGCCTCGAAGAGAACCCGTATGTTTTAACACACAGACCTTTTCTTCCAGATTTATGTTCTAGGAACCCTAGTGCCACTATTTTCCCCGAGTGAATCGCGTCAAGGTATTTGAGAATATACTGCAATGACAATTGGAACCCCCGGGGGTGCACACAATGTATGTGGGCATATCTAGTTTTATAATAAAAATGCTATTTCATGAAACACTCAAAAACAAACTACATTTTTTTTCCTCACCGCCCTTCTACAATTAATTGCTTGTGTTTTTGAATTTTTTATTTAACTCTCATTTGGTTAAAAGCTATTGTGTGAAAGTTTTCTGACTTGTTGACTTAAGCGATCAGAGCACTGATAAAAGCAACTAGATTACAATCAACTTTATAAAATTGTTTTTAAATAGTTAAGTGTTATTTTATATAAATATTTGTGGTATTTGCATGACAAGATAGTGAAGTACGTGGCTTACAGCAGTAGCTGCTTGTTAGAAATACATCTAATTCCCAATAATATTGCTTTATTTTAAAGAAATATCACTTAATTCATTTTGGATATTTTCATTACTCTTAATGCTTCCAAAACCAAATAACAATGTTGAAAGTATTTACAAAATTTTAAAAGAATCTACCTCGAATTTAACTCCTTAAGCGATAAAGTACATGAAACATATGGTCAAATTTCCATTGTAGTTTGGAGAGTTAATATTAGTTTTGTAAAACATTTAATTTACTTTAAAAAAAAACAACCTGCTATGTAAGGGCTTTTCTTCGACTACGGATGTTCTTATGACTCTTGTTAATATTCTTGTTTTTGGTATTGTTACTGTTGCTAAAGAGATGCTAGTAAATGAATACTCACTTACGAACTAACATGGATTTAATTGTAAAAATACGTATGTATGTATGTATGTATGTATGTATGTATGTATGTATGTATGTATGTATGTATGTATGTATGTATGTATGTATGTATGTATGTATGTATCTATATGGGTATAATGGTTAAATAATTTAAACTTTTTACAGGGGTATACAATGTTGTTGCTAACAACATATCCGGTACATTTGCAAAAACAAACAAAAATTTAAAAACCCAGTCAAACTTAAACTGGCAACTGGCCACTCGTTAAAAGGTTCATTTTGTATAACAACTTTAGTTCTAGCTACTTCTAATGTACTCTATCACTACTGTACGAGGTGAGGTCTGATAGTTGTTTTTCTGAATACAAAAAAGAAACTTATCAGTTTAACTTATAAACAGTAATATATTAGGGTAAGGCATAATATTGAATCACACTATTGTTGATTTGTAACAATAAACTGTGTTTAAGCGTAACTCACATCACTTCCCACTACTTTAGACCACGTATTTAAGGTGGGATATCAACAGAATAGTCTTTTGCCTAATGCCAAATACGTTGAATATTCTCCACTTTATCTTAACAACTATGTCGCCTTAAGTACATTATTCAAGGAATAATGTCTTCTTTATTAAAATGTGCTATCTGAGCATAGGGAGCAAAAAGAGGTATACCCTACCACAATTGCCACGAAATATTGAATTTATTTCTACATGCAAAGAAAACTCATGGTTGTTGATCGCAAGAAACATATTATGTTCAGTGTAATAACATATGATTGCATTGAATAAATTGTAGTTTTTCTAAACAGTACTTTGTGTATGATAAACAAGTTTTTGTTAACACTTGATTATTTGATTTGAATAATATTACACACTTTGTAATTTTTTAAGTCATGGCAAAATAACCATATACGGACACCACTACGTGATAAAAGACCAAAAAAAAAAGACCCCTGTCTCCCAGTTTTGCCCAAAGTCCTCCAGGTATTTTTTTATGGGCCCTCAAAGATGTGGGGCCTCGATGTCATTTTTGCGAAAAAATGATAATTTCCTCAAGCTCATATTTTGCAAACCGTTTGGAATTTTGATATACTCTCTGAGGCAAAGTTGTAGCTCAGGTCCATATGTAGTAAACCGTTCAAAATTCAAGGAAACAATCAACTACAAAAATGAACCTAAGATCTCAATAAACAACTCACTTACGGGAGAAGGCTTTATAGTATCTCAATGTTGATGTAAAGAAAAAACAAATGAAATTAAAAAATTTTCGGGTAATTTTTCACTTTTGCGGCTACCTAAGTGCTACCTAAACGGTGTTAAGAATCATTCCTAGGAAGTTCATATGTTTTAGAAAGTTGTTTATTGAGATCTTAGGTTCATTTTTGTAGTTGATTGTTTCCTTGAATTTTGAACGATTGTCTACCTATGGACCTGAACAGGGGAAAAAAGGTAAAAAAAAATTAATTTTTTAAAGTTTTTTGCGATTTTGACCTTGAAGATGAAGTTTTTTTGATTTTACTTGTTCACAATTTTTGTTCCTTATGACAAGAGCTACAACTTTGCCTCAGAGAGTATATCAAAATTTCAAACGGTTTGCAAAATATGAACTTGGCTAAATGATCATTTTTTTGCAAAAATGACATCGAGGCCCCACATTTTTGAGGGCCCATAAAGGAGGGCCCTGGAGGACTTTGGGCAAAACTGGGAGACAGGGGTCTTTTTTTTTGTCTTTTATCACGTAGTGGTGTCCGTATATGGTTATTTTTTTCCGTGTTGCACTCTGTTACTTTTAAACAAATTAAAAAAAAAAACAACCAACGTTTTATAAATATTCCAAAATGATATTATTTAAATGTAGAATCATAAGTTTTCTTTTCCTGATACTGCTCTTGAGAGTATAGGGCTTTCACAAAACGTCTTTATCGTCAGTTTTTATATTTCTCCTACTAAGTAGATCACTAGTCTATTGCATTCTATTCCAGCATAACAGGACTGTCATCTGTCGTTGCCTAGGAACAATGCCACTAAACCATTAAATACTAATCAACCATTAGTTTGCCTAACGTCAATCAACCTCAATTATCTCAAAACTATACTTTTAAAGTAAAAACTTCTAAACGCAATAACTTCGTCAAATTCTTAAATTTTTGCCAGATTTGATTGCGTTTTATCCAAAATTTTGTACTTTATAGAAAAATATCGAGAACTCAAGTTCGACCCCAGACTAGATAAGGTCCCTTCCGTCAGCTTGCGCCATATAATTAAAACGCAAAATGTCGTTGTAATTTTGTCGGAAATCTGTAGCTGCCTACACCAGTGGGCCGATCTTCATTAAATTTTCACAGTTCGTTAGCAACTATTTGCTTGGTATAATATCTTTTTATATTTCAAGTGGGCGTGGCACTTTACATATAAAATATATTTTTATCATCGTATTACTTGAAAAGTATGACATGGCTGGTTTTGAGAAGTGTACAATTTGTTTTGTGTCCCTCCTGATCTATAATATTTAGAACCTTAAACATTTTCTACAAGTAGCTCCCACATTAATGTGCATAGTGTAATAAATAACAATAGGTGAAGGATTAAAGCAATGGTTGAAGCAACTCTCACACAAAGAGTAAAATTATTATCGTGTACCAAAGAAGTTATAATAAGTAGAGCCTTCAGATTTTGTATATAAATTAGGATAATCGAGCAACTGACTGGAAGATCTGACTGAAACAGTGTGGATGGTACCTCCTATAAAAGTTAATGTACAAATGTTCAAAATTTAACTTAGAAACTAAAATAGATAGTCTTGAAATTGTAGGTGAGTTACATTCATATTAATGTGCATAGCATCAAAAAAAGTTGGCTGAAATGAAACAAAGTAAATATATATCATTACGTAACTGGGTTGCCATAATAGGTAGAATTTTGTTGTGCATAGTAGAACAAAAAAATGTTTGGGTGGGAACAGTGTCCATCGTACATTGCATATAAAGTGAGAAATTATTTTACCTCGGGAGCAGGGTTGTCAGATTATTTTTTTTTTTCACCTATTTTGAGAAAAACGTGAAAAATCGTTAAAATCGCCAAAATAGTTTTTTGTTAAAATTTGCCTCTTATATATACAATATTTTTTAACATTATTTAAAATTCTTTTGATAAACTACAGAAAATAAATTTAATCGAAATACCTAAAATTCGACGAAATATAAAATATTTTGTTGTCTATTTAGAATGATTCCTTAGCACGAGAAAGGTAAAATTTTTACTTAAAACCATTAAAAATACTGATTAGTATATTAAATGGCGAGCTAAAGAAATCCATCCTCCAGGTATTTATCACCGTGTTCTTAGTTAGAATATATTTTATGGGAATTACATTTATTTCACATTCCTAGTGATCAACAACAGGCCCTATTTCAATTCATAAAATCTATAACATCAAAAAATATAACAGCTTTCTTTCTCTCAGTTGATTATTTGGTACAATTCATTATGGAGAGTTTTTTTATAATCAAATGAATTAAAGTCAGCCTTAAGTTCGTTTTTCTCTCCATTAAGGAAAAACACATAAAAAACAATAGGGAAGGTTTAGGTGGTGGTAGACTTCGTTCTCTTGAAATTTCTCGTATTCTATTATCTGAGTTTATTTTGTTGGCTAACTAGATGTTATTTATAACTAAACTCTCGTTTAATTCGATAGATGTAAAGAAGTCTGAGGAATGATGTATCGATCCAGAAAATTCATTACATCTGAATTTTATTTTATTTTTCTTTAAAAATGAGCATCAAATTTATGGTCAATTGTGATGAATTCTCAGTTCTCAAGAAAGCGAATATTTTTGATGCAAACCTGTTTAGCCACCGAAATAAAAGATAAGTAGCACAAGATTCAAAATGTATTGATGCAACAATCTTTGCTTCAGAAAGAAGACTACTTATGAAGACTTCTTATGAGGAGATATATTATATATATATAGGTTACTCCATATAATCCTAACTTTGAATCATTAGGAGTCCTAAGAATACAAAAAATAACCCCTTTCTGTGTAGTGTGTATCATTTTCCAATTAAAGATGGTATTAGAGTTATGTAGGCACATTAATGAATTACAGCAGCATCCTATACTTATCTGTAGGTATTTAATATCCATTAGGAAATAACCCCACCTTTTCTAGTGAATCCAATGATAAGTGTATGATCTGTGATACTCTCCTCATGGTATGTAAAATTTATTTTAACGTTGTTTAATTAATAACCGACAAATTTAACGTCAAAAATATAATTTATAAGAATAACTGCTTAAGTCATTTTAAGCTCTTGTATTTTGCTAAAATAATTATTTGTTTATTCCTTAATTAATTATATCCTTACGGAAAATATATCCTAACTGTAATAGCAATAAAATTATAAAAACCAACTTTAAAGTTTTGAATTGAACCACTTAAAAATGACAGAATCAGACATAATTAGTTTTTCTTTGTTGCCACAGATAAACATATTTATAACCAAAATGAGGGTAAAAGTAAACTTTTGTAAAAACTTTTCAGTTTACCCCTCCGTACTAATGTTAACTTACAACAACAGTAATAACAACACAGTGAAAATCTACACTTGTATTACTTTAGTTAAAATTTTTTATGCACTCGTAAGTGTGTATGTAAATGTAGTCAGTGTGTAAAAAAAAGGAGACCATAAAGGGAACGAATAGACAAGACAAGCTTTTGTTGCCATGTTTATGGATTTAGTAACGACTATGTTTGCGACTAATTTATGAGGTTCAAGTGTTTTTAAATTTTGTTAAATGCTCACCATAGCTCAACACAGATCACAAAGTACTTACAGTTAATCCGCACTTTATACACTATGATGCACATCTAATAATCTCACCACATATTGCATACTTGTACACACATGGGTATGTTTGTTTACCCCCTTCAGTGCTAAAAGCTTCGATAGTTAACAACCCTTTTATTACTAATAACTTTAAAAGTTTAAAACCTTAATTTTTAAATAATAATAACTACTAAATTTTGATGCCCTGGTAGGCTAGTAGTAGTGTGCAAGTCTACCAGACTGGAAGTTGTGGGTTCGATTTCCAACCCAAACGCTCGGGGTGTTTCACTACAACGTGTGAAGAAAAAGTATTGGTTACTATGCGCGATAAATTAAGTTAGAATATAATGCGTAATATATCAATTATTTGTTAAGGTAAGGCTTAAGTTCATTTTTTCGCTCTGACTACTAATTTTATAGCAAAATTAAATGATACACTAGTGGAATTTAATTTATTTTTTTGAATCACTACAGACTTCTTCGCTTCTATATATTTTGTTGGTATTTAGTTATAATTAACCAAATTAAAATAAAGGAATACCACATAATTGTATTTAATCATCTATCGTCAGTTGATAAGAATAAAGTCTACTATCCCACGACCTAAAGCTTCCCTTTCGTTGATGTTTTCTTTAATACTTATCACCATATCTTTGTTGTTGGCCGCCTTATTTACTTTACTTTAATTTGAAAAGAGTTTAAATTATAATTTTATCGTAGAGACAAAGTTAAGACTTTTTACTACGGATGGCTATTGTAATATTGCAATGCGATTGTATTTTTAACCGACTTCAAAAAAAGAAGGAGGTTATCAAATCGTGTGAATGTTGCTTTTTTATGTTTGTGCTCACAGAACTCAGTCATTTGTAAACCGATTTTATATATATATTTTTTTTATTACAAAAGAAGTTCAGAATTTAAAAATTATAGGGTGTCCCCCTACAACATACATGTTTTTTACGTGTATTATGAACCGTAAAAACTTCATATCAATATAGTTGATAGTAGAAATAAATGAAAAATAAATTTAAAAATTAAAGGGTGTCCCCATATGTGACGTCAATTTACCTATATGACTCTATCTTTGAACTATTGTAGACAATCACTTGAAAATTGGACAGAATGTCCAATATTTATAATTAGAAATTAAATATTTATAATTAGAAATTAAAGGGTGTCCCAATAGTTGATGTAATTTGATGTATATGGCAAAACTTTTGAAGCGTAACAGAGAGATGGTTGAAATTTACAAAGTACCTGTTTATCTACGTCCGCTATAACATCAAGTATAAAATTTAATTTTGAAAACTAAAGGGTGTCCCCATAATTGATGTAATTTTAGCTATCTGGCCCTATCTTTTGAACCGTTATAGACAAACACTTGAAAATTAGACAGAATCTCCACTATTATGTCCGGCATAATAACATTTCTAAATATTTAAAATTATAAAATAAAGGGTGTCACAATAGTTGATGTAAATTGATGCATATGGCCAAACTTTTGAACCGTTATAGACATACATTTAAAATTTACAAAGAATCTATCCTTTATAATAAGCTTTTAATTTAAAATTGTACATTAAAGGGTGCCCCAATAGGTGATATTATTTATATGGCCCTGTCTTTGGAACTGTCACTTTTTATTACTGTGTCCGTAATAATAAGTGTAAAAAAAATAAAGGGTGTCATCATATCTGACGTAATTTGTCGTATATGTCTTTATCTCCTAAACCGTTATGGATAGAAATTCGAATACACAGAACGTACATATATTACTATGTCCATTAGAGCAACAAGTATAAAATTATATGATTTGGTTACTAGTTCTTACAAATTACTGCCTTTTAAAATTTTAGTTTTGAATTGATACCCATATATCTGTTTTGAAATCGGTTTTTTATTGCAAGAATTATTATATTTTAGTGTAAAAAATTTCTGCGCGTTCTGCTGGGTGTATAAACAAAATACAGCTTGTGTTTTCCCATTTATTTAGAAATATAAGGCGAGGCTTTCTACCGCTAAAATGAAACAAATAAAAAAACTACTAAAATGTGCATTAAATGTTTTTAAACATTTAAAAGCCACAAACATAGTTTTCAATTGTAAATTTTGTGTGGAAATTAAATAAAATACATTTTGGGATAATGCTTTGTACGGTTACTGCGATTTTACGTGATTCGTTTTTACTCAGATAAAAAAGAAATGGGAATAATAAATAGAGACAAAAAAAATATTATAAAAATGTATTGTAAAATTAAGAATTAATTGCGTTTATTCTATACTAGGTAACACACGTTATGTTCGTCCTGACAATATTTTGTTAGATTTTGCCTTGGAAGTAATCCACAACAAATTTTAAGACTCTTACGTATTTACTTTATATAAAGGTACCCATCCCTGGATGAAATTAAAATTTATTTAAAATTATAAAAATTATTGTAAAGCTCTGTGATAGGTGTTTAATATATTTGAATAACAATACACTTTAATAACAAATAAAAATTTTATTCAATTGACTATTTGGCAGTAAGTAATTAAAATTTTTTCATTATTTTAAAACAGCGCCATCTTTTGAGCAATCATGTTGAAAATATCCGGCTTTCAAAAATAAAAAATGTCTCTTCACAAATGTTTGTTAAAATCTATGTAGTAGTTTTTACGTGATGCGAACAGAGACAGGCAGGAAATGAGTTACTGTTTTATTATATGTACAGACTAGCTGTGCCCGCCACGTCGTGGGCCACCTTACAATATTTTGCTCCATTTTGCTTTGAAAGTATTCCACACCAATCGTAAGACTTACTTTTATAGTGCTTCAGTTATGGATTACGTATTTACGTTATATAAAGGTATCCATCCCTGGATAAGATTCAAAAAATTAATAAAAAAAATTCTAAAAATTTTTATAAAGCTCGGTAAAAGCCGTTTTAAATATTTTAATAACATTGTAATTCTACAAAGTAAAAATACAAATGAAATACAAATTTTATTCAATTGAGCGGTGACGAATGTAATTTTTTACTCGATACAATTATCTAATTTTGTGATTGATTTTGAAAATAACCTTCCATAGTACAGTATATTTCATCTTAAATCGAATCCAGTTTGTAGTACCTATAGACTATCATATCGTCTTGCATGAGCTTACAAATCTTCTAGATTACCCTTCTTTTAAATTAAAGACAATAGAGCAATTTTCACGGTGCATGGCCAAATTGAGATCTCGAAAGATTACCTTTAGTATAGCAGCCAAGTATCACTAAGTGGAGATGCTAAAATGAATTTATAAGGTTTTTAACTTCAAATTAAATTTTATAAATTTCAAAATTTTCTAAACATCAAAATCAATTTCTATTCCAAGATTAGAAATTTTTTTATTATGCTTTTAAAATTAACAAAACTAAAAACAAAATAATAAATCAGTCAGGTGCGAATCAGAGACTAACACACGTAGGGTTCCGTACTATGTATGTTCAGTACAACTATAAAAGTACAAGTTAAAGGAAACTCACTTTTATTTTATTTAATTTTCGTCACCTGTTATTATAGAAGAAATTGCAAAATATAATCTGTGTATATTTTAAATGTCAGCCTACTACAGTTTAAATATAAAATCAGAGCAAAATAGTCTCCCTATTAAAAGACACTTTTTGCTATAGTGAAGATATATTTTTACACTCATATAAATTTAAGTTTAAGAAAATGTCGTATTTGTGAAAATAGCATCACTATGGGAACAACCTTTAAATTTTAGTAATTTTTGAAACTGTCATGGTAATACACTGTCTATGAAAATATAAAGAACCTATTGCATTTCAAAAAATAAGGAAATATACGTGAAAATCATGTGAACACCCTTTAGTTTTATTATTATTTGTCATAGTGGACAAATAGCTACTTTCCGTAATATCAAAAATTCTCCTATAACTTTCTTGACGCAGTCAACTGGATTCTTTAGAACACGAATTAAACATATTGTTCATTTAAAAGGATAATGAATTAAAAGAAATGCAGGTTTTTTATAAAATCGAATTTAAAGTTTACAAAATTTAATTGAAAGTTTATAAAATTGAATTTGAAGTTTATAAAATTTAATTTGAAGTTAAAAACCTATATATGCTAGTTTAGTTACACACTGTGTAATTTTTTAAGTCATGGCAAAATAACTATATACGGACACCACTACGCCATAAAAGACCAAAAAAAGACCCCTGTCTCCCAGATTTGCCCAAAGTCATCCAGGTTTTTTTATGGGCCCTCAAAAATATGGGGCCTCGATGTCATTTTTGCAAAAAAAAATGATCATTTACTCAAGCTCATATTTTGCAAACCGTTTGGAATTTTGATATACTCTCTGAGGCAAAGTTGTAGCTCTTGTCATAAAGAACAAAAATTGTGAACATATAAAATCAAAAAAACTTCATCTTCAAGGTCAAAATCACAAAAAAAAACTTTAAAAAATTAAATTTTTTACCATTTTTCCCCTGCTCAGGTCCATAAGTAGCAAACCGTTAAAAATTCAAAGAAACAATCAACTTTAAAAATAAACCTAAGATCTTAATAAACAACTTTCTAGAACATATGAACTTCCTAGGAATGATTCATAACACCGTTTAGATAGCGCTTAAGTAGCCCGCTACCTAAGCGCCGCAAAAGTGAAAAATTTCCCGCTACCTAAGCGCTACCTAAATTGAATTTTTTAAAGTTTTTTTGCGATTTTGGCCTTAAAGATGAAGTTTTTTTTAATTTTATATGTTAACAATTTTTGTTCTTTATGACAAGAGCTACAACTATGCCTCAGAGAGTATATCAAAATTCCAAACGGTTTGCAAAATATGAGCTTGAGTAAATGATAATTTTTTTGCAAAAATGACATCAAGGCCCCACATCTTTGAGGGCCCATAAAAAAAACCTGGAGTACTTTGGGCAAAACTGGGAGACTGGGGTCTTTTTTTTGTGTCTTTTATCACGTAGTGGTGTCGTATATGGTTATTTTTTTCCGTGTTGCACTGTGTTATAGTTGCTATATCAAACTAAGCTTCAAATATTTAGATCGTATCTCAGAACGGTATATACGAGTATATTCCAAACAACTGGCTGTTAAATGGCGAATTTCATTGGGGATGCAATAAAACCTTCTATTAAGTGGATATTCACTACAAAAAAGGGTAATGCGGTTCAGGATATCAGCTAAACGGCATACGAATCGCAAACTATACAAGAAAGGCACAATTGAGATCATCCAATAAAGCCTTCGAAAATATGACACTATAAGACGTAATGCGCCACCACCAACTTAAAACCAAAGCAATATCCAGGGCCCTAGATGTGTTCAAGATTAACGTGGGCTCCTGCCACGGTGGCTTTATCCCACGGTGCTCTTAACACCGAGTGAAATAAAGACGTAGACTAGCGCCCCCATTGTGTAGTATAACAACACTTTACGATTGCCACCAATCGCAATTTGTGTGTATACAGACACAATGAGTAGCAATTTATACAATATGGCAAGCCTTTCCAAGGCAAGCCTAGATCCATATTATAACCTCTTGCTTAGGGGTTTGGAGACTATTCAAACTCCGTCTGTTGAGAGTGCAACAGCACACTTGATCGACCTTGCACCACATCTACATGAATCGATCTTAAACCACAACCACCACGTGTACCCCCGAAGGGGACCTAACCAATAACCGGTCACAGAGAGGATAGGCTCTCTGTGGGGCCACCGATTCCCGTGGTACCAGTCCTTTCGGCACTGGTCGGGCCTCGAAGAGACCCGTGTTAAAACAACAGACCTTTCTTCCAGATTTAGGCTCTAGGAACCCTAGCGTCTGGTGCCCCTATTTTCCCCGAGTGAACCGCGTCAAAGCATTTGCCATTACTGCAGTGGTAATTGGACCCCCGGGGGTAATCCAGGGGCCCTAGAAAATAATATCAATAATACAATTTCTATTGACAGAAAATTCAATTATAAATTAAAACTTAAAAAAGAAAAATTCTGAAAATCGTTGCCGCCAAAGTCCCAAATCAATCGTTTCTTGCCATTAGCTTACTCGAAGTCTCAGGTTCGATATTATATTATCAAGGCAGTAGTCGAAACACTTTTCTTTTTGTTTCCATAGGCCATACATTTAAACATTATTTAGTCTGCTAAAATTATCTATTAATTTATAATCAGTTTTTCTATAGCTGAGGTTAAAAGTGGTTTTTATGTATTCATTTTGAAATATATTCATCGGAGCCACTGTCTGCGGTTATATAACTTTACAACAAATTTAAACATTGGGCATAAACAACAACAACAATGCCAGTGTTGTCACGTTTGTGCCAAAATACATTAAATTTTTTTTGCAAAAGTTCAGACAAATCTATTCTCTTTCGCTACACCACATACTTAAAAGCAGAGGAAAAGGAGGTATCCTACGTATCAGCCCCTATATATTTCTTTTTCTACTGATTTTTTCTTGTTTTAATCCTTAATTCGAAAATATAAAATAATTAAAAATCAACTATTGAGTTTATATGAGTAGAACTCTTAGTTTGCCTAAATAAAACTATTCATGTGTGATTTTAAATTGTTAAAGTTTTGCCGTAATATTTTTTTAGAGATTCCAAATAATCATTTGTAGTTTTTAACCAACC